>QVAJ01000070.1:502370-675075 GCA_003546035.1 Mixornis gularis
TGAGCAGAGATGAGGAAGGGAGGACTCTGATGGGTGAACAGCAGCTGGGGTTTATTGATGTCCACGAGGGACCACCTCACCACCAGAGGGTCTGCCCAGCACAGCACAGATCATCTCTRTGCAGCACCTTAAATGMMGGGGAGGGGCAAGGGGAAGGRCACAGTGTGGGACCAACCGGGGGATGGAGCRAGTGCCCCTGTACATAAAGGACAAATCAATAATGCAAGGGAGGGAACCACAGGGAYCCTGCCCAATCACCTGATGCCCTCACTRGAATTTCTAGACACAGGGTGAGGCCTCGAAGTGACTGACAGGACTGGGGGTTATGTAACATAACGATTGACAAATAACAGTAACCAGGGTAGACCACGAAGGGGTAAAAATGGGRGTACAAGGAACAAACCACTACAACTTATATAAAACAGCATAAAAGCAAAGAACAAATACATACATAGAACTGACAAAACTAAAAACGCACCACTACAATACTCCTCTACACCAGAAAAGCACAATAACGCCCCTAGAAACCAGCCAGGGGAAAAATATTTTCTTCAAGTGACAGCAGTCTAATGGAGATAAAGAATGAAGATAAGAATTTTAATCCATATTTTAATGAAGATGAAGGCGATAGATAAAGGAAGAGGAGAAGGAGGAATGTGTTCTGTATCTTTCCTTATGATTTGAGATAGTCTCTTACTGGAAGGACATTAGTTAACCTGAAGGGTCACACTCCAGAATTTCACTATATAACAAATTCTCCAAAGTAATCCACTGTCTATCATCATCTTTTAAGTGCTAAAAATTAATAACTTAAAAATATCCTATAGGTCACTTTGATTTTCTAGTGAAGATTTCTGTTCRTTTATAAGCTCCTCAATGATGAAACACAAAGGTAACCAAATACGAGCAAAAACATTAACTGTAGCCTTATATCATGATAYAGAATTCAGTTTTACTTTTAACTCTCAAACCTAAAGGAATCCTTTTACATAGGGCACAGAAGTATCCTAGCACAGGTTATGGAAGGGAAGGAGGATGCAGAGCTGCCTGTGAGAAGGAAAAATTACTGTTGGGAACTACTTTCTGCATTTAGAAAAACCAAACAATGTCAGTTCTTCCGTTCCCAGTAGGTGAAAGAGAGAAAGCCAAGCTCGTATGTTGTTCCTTGAAGCCCTGTAAGAGATAAGGAGTCGTGGAGCTGTAGCCTCACACTCCACCTATCTCCACAAGGGTGTAAGCTGAGCTCAGATAACGTCTCCCACAGGACTTGGTAATCATTCCTGCTTGGGTCCATTATCTGAGCAGGAAAACACATCTCTTCAGTCTCAATAATGAACAATAGCCTGAAGTCAGATTCTAATCTTACAGGTTGGCATTCACAAGTGTTAACAGATGATTYTAGGGCACAAGTATATTCATTGGCTATGCAACTCACTTTTTTGTTGAGTCAAAAGGAGTTGAAGCGAATGCATCTCCCAGTTGCATCCGGGAACACCGTTCAGAGCTTGGAGCACTCGCATTCCTTTTCCTTCTTCTTTCCATATCTGATTCTTATTCTGTAAGAGGGTGATGAAAGCAATGAAAAGTAGACAATTTGCATCACTTAATAGAAAGTGATCTCTGCTCAACTTAGTTAATTAATTTAAGACAGTCAATACCAATTATTCTAGAAACAAAACTAATGCATAGAAAATACAAGTGACTTGTCGGTGTGTTAGGCATGAGGGGCCACTCAATGTTACTCACCTTCCCTTATTTAAGTTACTTCCCTCATTTGTAGGATATTATTTGATCAAGTCTTTGTAGGGTCTATTGCTTGCTTTTACATGCTTTGAATAAAATAATTTTTGGAATTTTTGCATGCATTTTTAGGCAACAGATATATAAGGRAACTTTACTTGAACTCCAATGCAGCAATGAGGTATTGGATATCCTGCCATTTATCCTCAGACCTGCTGCTCATACTGAGCTGTGCTGCCCTTATGAACAGGATCAAAYGAGGGTATGAGAGAAAAAATCTGTGAAAATAGCTATGAAATAGATGGATCAGAAGGAGGTCTAGGCTTATTTTTCATTTTTAACCACRCTTCTTTTGTCACAGATTCAGACACAGGGAATTCTTCCCCTTCTCCCCCAAGCCCACTAAGCCGGGATCTCTACAGGAATCATTAAAGTGCAGCTGTTATTTTTCCCACTAATGGCTATGCTGGAGTAGATCAGAAGGAGAAAAACTCCCTAAAACACCGCTTCAGGAAGAAATTTAAAAATAGAAATTCTAACTGCCAACTGTTATGACTGACAGAGAGCAGAGATGGACGATGCAGGGAGAGGGGATAGTAGCAGCCATAACTCTAACTTTGCTGCCATTAATGTTTATGTTGTGTATGAGGTGGTTTACCAACATGCTGATGGACTGGAGTAATGTGCAAGCACATGATTTATTCTCTCATGCAGCAGCTATGGGAGAACACAACCACAAATGGAAGTTTGAGTAGAGACAGTTTCAAAATAGAGAGATTTATCTTGACAAGTAGAGAACTGCGATAAAAGATGTATTATTTGGTGGAATAATTGGTGGGTGCATTATCCACAGTCAACATTTAACTGTGATAATCAACTTAAATAATCAAAGCTGCCTTAGAGTAGTTATTGTTTTACATCAGTTTGAGATTTATAATTTTACTCACAGTTGCATCAATGTAAATGGAACTAATTAGTTAAATCTCAAAGTTATGTGAAACAGGAAACATAACACACTTTGACATTTGYATGCCTACTCTGTGCAGGCCATGCATTCTCATACAGGCTGCACTTCAAACCAGCAGGTGACACCAAAATGCTTGGGCTTGCTACCTATGCTGTAGGGGCTATCCACACTCACAATGGCCCTGTGATAATGRCTTTGCTAATTAGAGACTGCTTGTAGTAATCTTTGGTCCTTCTGTCACCTGAAGTCACTCTGGGAGGTGGCTTGCTGTGACTGGCTCACTCACCTCCTCRCAGACATGTTATTAACGTCTCTTTGTGACCTATCCAGCTCTGTATGCTTCATTAGTCTGTTTGCTGCACTCAGGCATAACTGCTGATTTTTGGATTAGCTGCTTTTGTCTGTTAATCTGCCCTTGACTCATAGACTGAAATGTTTCAGCAGTGGAATTCTGAAGCATTTCAACAGTTCTTTCTAAAGCACTTAGTGAACGCCTTTAGAAAAACCTGCAAGCTTTGCTGAGACCTGGGGGTATTTGTAGACTCTCTGTATGTGCACCAAGTAGAACATAATGTGTATAAATGCAATGCTTAGACAGAGGCAAATTCAGCCTAGAGTGGTGTTCTCAGGTAATTATGTAGATCTCAAATTGAAAGCAATAGCATGAGATCCTTTGACTCTTTACAGAATTGAGAAAAGCTCTGGCTGCAGATATCAGAATTCCCTGCATGAAAAAACCCCACACCAAGTCAATGATATGTTGGTACAAGCTCTTACACTGTTTTCAGCAGCAAATTCTGGCTTGTAGGGGGTTCTGCCTTGCTCATCCTTTGACTTGTGGGGCCATACAACAGCCTCAAAGAAATGAGGAAAATAAGGTGTAGCTACAACKTTATTACAGAAAGATGGGGAAATCAGCATGTAGAGTGGTGAAACAAGAGACTGCTACCTACACTGTGATTTTGCTGCCAGTCAAACTGATGGCATCTGCATCATTGCTGAGAAGAAAGAGAGAGAACAAGAATCCATGTAAGCTTGGAGGCTTTGCTGGGGGCAGGTACATCCAGCTGTATATTTAATGTGTGTTCAGCACAGCAGCGTGTGGCTCAACAAATGCAGGCACACAAAGTGGCATGTCCTCAATGACAGATCAGGCAAATTAAGAAAAACACCAAGGGTTTGACTGGATACCATCCACAGTTTGATTAATTCTGTGTTTTGTGTCAGAATGTCCAAGTGGGAGAGAAAAATAGGCATTTAAATATATTGCTGATGGTTTAATTGCTGAAACTTGCTACTCCATCCCTGCTCAGTTGTAATAATGATCAGGGCATGGAGCATTACTTGAAGAATTAATGGCCACCTGAGGTTAACAGCCCACAGCTAAACCTTGAGCCTTCAGCTTTCTCAGATAGTCATTAATCCCCAGGAATTGTCCTGTGACTCCATCATTASTTCTAATTTAAAAAGTGTATTTTCTGCTTTTAATTTTCTTTTCACAAAATGAAAGTACTCAATTAGATTTTGTCATTAAATCACATCTGCATTGATTACCTAGGAAAAAATAACGAGAGCAAAATTAAATTTGCCTATTTAATCATTGCATCCTGATTAAATATTTGTTATGAACATTTCATTGCAATTAAGGTCACATAAAAAATGCATATTRGGCAAAGAATGGTATACAATTCAAAGATGTAACATGTCCAGACTCACTGCTTTTATTTACTTCCTTTATTCCTTGCTGAACAATGCACTACATTTGTGAGAAACTTCAGAAATTCTTTTCAGCATCACAGGACTATTAGTACATAACAGTAGCTTGGGAACTACACAAATGTTTCAGTGATCTGATAGTGACATCAATTTAAATCACAGTGACGAAGGTATTCCTAAAAGAACCACATTATCACATAATTACTTTCATTTTTATAGGTTAAATGAAGAATGAAAGAAAATGCCAAGGATTTCAGACAGTGACCCAAATTCTCCAAATTTCTCTCAAGAAGTTGGTGTTCATCAGCAAACTCCCRTTTTTGTCCACGAGTCTGTTCTTTGGTGGGATTCCATAGGATTCCAAATGCACCTAGAGATGCACTGTGCCATGATTAAATGAGTCCCTGGCTCGGTCCCCCTGCAGCCCCAGAGAGGACAYTGTACCCCACAGTGCTGTCTGCAGAAACGCTGGGGGCTGAACTCAAGTGAAATGGGTTCACTCAAGTTGTGATTTCATACCCACCTTCAGCAGGAAGTCCAAAGCCAGTTCACGGGGATATTTGTCAGCTTAGCTTCCTCTGCTGCTGAAAGGCACCCACCATGCTGACACACAGACACATTAACAGAGGAAAAACCTTCTTCAAATTTTTGAATAATCTCAGTAGATGAGTACTGACCACCTTTCTTCTTTGTGTATGGCTTTGTGCTTGGGCTACCACACCCAGGTGGACAACCCAGCCAGTGGCTGCTCAGAGCTGGAGAACTGAGCCTGCAAACCAGGCTGGGACCCACAGACAAAGGACTTGGGGTCAGTGGCTGCTATGGCTCATGTATAAACGACCTGATTTTCTGTGAGAGAGTTCCATTTCTCCCTCCGCTATATGCCAAATACTGCATGCCCCTTCACTCCCAGTGACAATATTCCCAATTTCCTCCAAGTCCCATCTCCCCTGCTGGATTAAGTGAACAGGTCTGTGCATTGAATCTGAAGTGCTCTTGATAAGGTTCCTCCCCTCTATATAGGAAAAGACCTCTACTAGGTTGGGGTTTTCTTGTACACAAATGGTCACAGAAAAATAACATATAAATATCTAAACACACTAATTGAAAGCATCAATAAATGTTTAAAGAATTTTTTTTCCTCCCTGTCTCATTTTAGCTTCTCTAATATGAAAACAGATGGAGCACCACAAAACCAACATCTGATTTTGAAATATACCTAAAAATTTTCAGGTTTTCTGAATGTTTCATTGCTCCCTCCAAGTCTTTTTCCAAAATCTCACTGCTTGCTTTTAGAGTGTCTATATTCAKACTGTAGAAATCATACCAAAGGACTTATCTTTTTAGCACCTCTTATTTAATCCCAACATATAATAATATGAATTATTCCAGTAAGAAGGCTGACATATTTGGCCACTTCCATGATTATGCCATTAAATTAAGTATCTCAGAATAATYTGAGCAGGAACGTTCTTGATGAAATTGCGTGCATTCTTTGTGCTGTCAATTAATTAACCACAAAAAGTATTTTAGCCATGAGACMCAGGATGGTGTCAGTGAAGTAATAGGGAGGTTATCTGCAGATATAAGCAGCTTGCAGCTGCCAGATGGTGTTGAACAGAACAAACTGCTATGCAGAACTGCTGAATTTTTACCAGGTAAGTGCCCCGTCACACACAGTGGTTTTGTGTATTCAGGTGGCATAGGGGAATGATATGTGCGTATTTAAACCAATAAAAAAAAATAAAAATTGAATAATCAGAGTGTTCGTGTTGTCTTTCAGACACTAAATTATAAATTATACTTGTAGAAACATCTTTCTATCAAAAAATCCCCATCCAATAAAAGCAAAAAACCCTACTGAAAAAAACTCTAACAAAAATACCTTTATGTAGCCCAACATAATAAAGGCTATTATAATGCCTACATGTATTTAAGAATAATATGAATAAAAGACATCAACATTTGCAGGTCTTAAACAAATATATCATTTTGTGGACTGAATTATGGATTCCAGTTTCATTTTGTAGCACTGCAAACCTACTAAGGATACAATTCAATAGACATCACATGAAAAGAAAACACTAATCAAGACTTTGGGCTTGCTCATTTTTCCAAAAAAAAGAGAAATGGCTACCATAATTAAAATTACGGGATTCATTTTTAGATGCAGTAGGTGGAGTGAAGTGAACCAAGGCAAAACAAAAATCCAAACCTCCAAATCTTACTCTTGAAGAGAGAGAACGGGGGAAACTTTCATGGGCACATATGGTCTCATCTGAAAGAGCACTTCCCACACTAACTTCCCACTAGTACTTTATGAAACATTGGTTCAAAACTGATTCAAAAGAAGGATGACCTAGTGAGTCACCAGTATCATTTAAGGAAACCTAAGAAATACCTTCAAGACCTCTTGCCCTACTGTTTGATCTCATCCCATTTATAAGACCACAGTCCAAGACTGCATATATTTATGCAAATACACGAGTAGATTTTTTTTTTAAATATTCTGTATAGAAAGAACTCTTTCCACATTTATTATGGAAGCAGCTGAGAAATCTTTATTCTCCAGTCTTTGCAAGTAAAACCATAGTGATTTCTAGGCTTATCACTGCCACCTTCTGAAACACTGAAGTGCTCTGGTTTYATTATAATTATCAGAGCCTATTTACACATTACTAACACAGCAAGTGTTTACTCTAAATAGAGTTCCTCCRTGTTAAAACCAAGTTTACCAACCTGTGCATGTTCTTGGCTTTTACCACAGAGCAGGGTTAGAGGAAAGGTCTTGCAATTTAGCATGATCAGCCATTTGTGAAGGGTACGTATTTCTTAAACTTCACCATTAATCATTATTCTGTAAATAGATGAGGCCCTATGCATGTTTAAAATGAAATTTACACATTAAACCACTCAAGATGATCTTTAATAAATTAATTCAGTGCTAATGAAGGGTGAAAGACTGACTGAGTCAGTCATTAATTCAACCTTTCCCTGTTGAGAAGATCAGTGAGCYACCACTTCTCACAAGGGTATGTCAGGGGAACAAGTCATTTTATAACAACTCAGTGAAATGTATAAACATGGCAGCATTTAGAAAATGCATTAGCAAGAAATTTACTGAACCACCTTCAGGTTATTAGAATAACTAATTAATTAGCCCTCCTAATGCCATATGGACATCATCCACAAACATTTTAGAGATTCAAATTTGAAACTGTTTTAATAATTATAATTTTTAAAATGACTAAGTAAATTATTCTTTTCAAGAAGAAATTCAAGAGGTCCAAGCAGGCTTAACCTATGTAAATAAAGTAATATTTATACCAGTTTCTTGTAGAAGGTTTTGGAAAAAAAGAAGAAAAAAATAAACCAAACAGAAACCTCAGGGTGACATGATAATAAATATAATACCAGCCTGACCAAAAAGAAAGAAGCAGCAGTAAAACAGTAAGCCCAGTTGGAGAAACTTTCACTTACATAATAAATTCAGAATCAATTCCAGTCCATCCTTGCCATTTTTTTGTGTTTTTTAAACTCTCTTATCTTCTAGACTTTGATTTCTACCAGCAACCTGTAAAAAGCCATTCTAGAGAATACACAGAGCACTTCAAACATTTCCTGTATTTTCTAGGACAGACTAGATTACTGAATGCTTGGGTGTTGCAAGGCACTGAAGACTATTTATTGTCTTCTATGACAGTTTTCCAGAGCACACTGGAAGACAGCTTTATTGCACACTTTACTAAGAACTGAGTTCCCAGTATCACAGTACTGGCAGCAAAAGTATTATTTGTACAGATAATTCAGCATATGCAACTAAAAGAAGGTAAAAAGTCCTTAAAACTCAGTATCATCTCAGACTAAAGCAAAAGCCATGTGAACCTAAACCAGGGAATCAAGTGATAGTCATAATCCTCCTGCTGAACAGCATTTCTGTGGCAATGGCCTACACATTTGCTTAAATTCTATTTTGGCMCAGGAAACATCTAAAATACATTCTTTTCAAAGAGGGTCTATACTTCTGCTTTTCAATATTGAAAGATATACTTGGTTTAATTTGATTTCTGATTATATTTTTGTTCCTCAACTATCCTTTTCCTTCAGGTGAGAAATATAAGGGCAAACATCTATKACAGAAGCTGCACAGGAAACAACAGCATAGGCTGTGCACCAGCAACTACTAAATGATTCTCTATAACCACTGGAAATACAGTTCAGTCCTGTTCTTTACATAAAACATCTTGCTATTATCTAATAGCAATGTTACATGAAATCAGGGACAGAAAGGCCCAGGTTATCAACGGAGACATACAGAAATGAATTTCAGTTTTTAAAATAAGCCATGAAAAATTCGTTTTCCTAATATTGCCCCCAATAGAATAGCACCCCAGCTCATTTCTATGATAGAGCCAAAAGTTTATTGGACATTTTTATCAGAAATCTAAATGCACTCAGATTTATGTAGAGCAATCATGCAGCCAGTTGCAGTTTCTTTAAATGGAGATACATCTGCACTATACAGCTAAGATCAAACAGCCCCCTGGAAGTGCAAATATGAGATATTACAGCCATTTAGTCAGAATGGCTTCCTCAACCCACAGTAGAGCCAGAAAACAAACATAAAGGAATCAGTAACAAAAAAAGGCAGATCTGTAAGAAGGTCTAGGTTATGTTAACACCGAATTAAGCATTTTGTAGTTCTAATTAAGGGCTGAAATTTAATGCCAATTTTAGTATGTTTCATTGGAAAACTAGAGATTAGCACCTGAAGAAAACAAYTTTGAAATCTCAATCTTCTAATGTATACAGAAAAAACCAAATGCAGGTCAATTTTAAGCTATCTGGTTAAACTGTTAATAAATTTATGATTGTGTACATCATTTATGATATCCATGCATTATTTCAGAATCATATAAAATCTATTTTATCTTATATTACTGGTGTAATATAAGATAAAATAGGTCACTGTAAGTAACTGTAAGAGCTCATTATTTAAATCCTTAGATGGGTTCTGGATCTCTATTCCTTCCTTAGTGGCTTCATGAATATCGGGGTGAAGGGGTGTTTGTCTTTTTATAAGCGGGGAATATTAACCCTATTAATCTCAATACTTTAAGATCAGCAATTGTTCGAGTGCTTCGCTCCTAGGACTTAAGTGAAGAAAAAGCAATCTGAGTTTACTTCCTGCTGGAGTGCACATAAACAACATTTATCACAATAAGCACTATCTTGCCCACATACTYGGCTGGCTATCTCAGCTCATCTCCTTTAGACTCTCAGTGAAAAATCCTTTCATACTCTGATTTCATTGAAATAAGATTTATTTTCCTCTCAGTTTTCCTTACTCATTTTTTCTAACATATTTACATGTCTTGCTTGCTTTTTCTCTGGTGTGTTTTGGGATATTTTTGAGTAAGACTCAGTTGCGCCAGTCCAGCCTGTCAAGGGAGGAAAATGGAAATGAAATGTATGCAAGAAAGCACAGATGAATAAAGCAGTGAGGGTTATTGGTGTTACCTGGTTCTGCCTTGACTGAAAAATTCCAGTTCCACACAAAATTTGATTGCTGATGATAGACCTGAGCTGGCATTATGTGAGGGGCTGATGGGGCCCTGGTGACTTTGCACAGCTTTAGGGGAAGTTAATGGAAA
This sequence comes from Mixornis gularis, assembly GCA_003546035.1. Classification (NCBI taxonomy): domain Eukaryota; kingdom Metazoa; phylum Chordata; class Aves; order Passeriformes; family Timaliidae; genus Mixornis; species Mixornis gularis. Next base: position 512,448 of record QVAJ01000070.1, read on the forward strand.
TTTCTGGGTATTCAGCACCACAGGAGGAAAAGCAACAATTTGCAGGCTGCCTAAATATAGATTTAAGAGTCTGACATCCTGAAACCAAGATAGAGGCCAACTTTGGTCATTTTTAAGTAGTGTGTCTTTCCATGGTGTTCAGTACTACATATACTGAAAAAAAAATCTGTTTTCCTCCTTTCATCTCCCTCTTTTTACAACATGTTTTTTTCATAAGAGCTGCAAGCAGGACTATTAATATTCAAAACTGGTTCACTGAGCACTGTGTGAGAGCTTCTTCCAACAGCATTGTAACTCGTTATTTGGTAACCTCAGCTCTCATGATAACTGAGATGTCTGTGGTCACAGATGAGATGTCTACAGCTCTGTCTGCCCACATAACTTTCAAACTACATGCAAATGCAATGTAAATGTGGTGAGTTTTCAGTGCAATTCAGCTAAATCAACATACAGCCACAAGTCCCAGTCCTCCCAGCCTTACCCTAAGGTGACTTAACTTTCCATCACAGCCAGGACTGATTTACTGAAAAAYAATGCACAGCAACCAGCAATCCTGTTGCTCCAATTGGTATCAAATTTCTATATTATTTTTTTTTCTAATTATGCCTYGGAAATAAGTTTATCCAAAAGTAAACCCAGACTCAGGATTTTTTTTTTAATACTGGCATTGATATACCAAGAAGGTTTAGCACAACAAGACATCCATCTCATCTGTTTTGTCTTCTAGGCAATGTGAATTCACAGTGGATTGCAGAATCCCTCTCTGAAACACTTGTGTGGTGCTGTGCATCACACCCACCCCGGGGCACATCACAGGAGAGTGGGTGTGCAGGAAGGGATTCTCTCGCTCCACTCAGACTGAGCCTGCTAGGGGTTTGCACAGTTCCTAACCTGTGTTTTCTAATAGTTCCTTTAGCATTACATTTTGAGGAATAAACACACACATTATCAGGAAATCATAAGTGTAATCCAAAAAAMATTTTAAAATGCTTAAAGAATATAGTCATAGTGTAAAGATGAATGTCCCATTCAGTAATAGACACAGGAGAAGTAACACTGTGGTCATTAAGGAGCTCCTGAGAGCAGCMACCTAAATAATGTTTTTGTTACAAATTGCTGAAGGGAGGTGAGGCACAGGTACTTTCCTATTCAATAACAAATTCTGCTCCACAAACAAGTTCTCTTAGCAAAGCCATGTCCTAATCACCTGCACAAGCAATCCAGTAGGAGGAGCGATTCAATTTCCCATGCTGCCTCAAATAATGCTGTTTATTGTAGTTGGAATGCTCCTGACAGGTAAGATGGGGCTACAGCTCATTTTCCTGCTAGTGATCCTTTGTTTGGACACAACATGATCCAGCCCTGTGCACAAACATTCTGCAACTGGGTCAGTTCATTCCTGAGGATTGGTGGATACAGAATTCTGAACGGAGTGTTAGCAATTTCAAGGGGAAATAAATGACAAAAAATTCTTAGACAGTCTTTCAAAATACTGAAGTTTACCAGCTCAGAAATAGACGCTATCTACTCCCTACTTGAAGATAACAGCCATACTCCAGGTATGGAATTGTGTCTTTATTCCAGYGCATTGAGCATCAGCTTCACAGAGTGCCCTGTACCTCACGTGAAAAGGAATAKTCTTCTGCTTTCCTGCAGCAGGCTGCTGCCATTATTGTAACTGCAATCCTGTCTACAATACGTGAAAACTAAAAAGGATGCTAAGAATGGAAATAACTTGTTCACCCCGTTTCATTGTTCCACTCTTGCTTTTGGTACAATTCAGAGTGCAAACACTTTCTGATAAAAACCTTATTGAAATGACTGCAGGTCACCTGAAAACTCTGTCTAGCCTCTGAGGGAGTCCAGTCTGGTAAAAGTTAGCATATCACCGTTATAACTTGAAGTATCCTAGTCACCCAAAGGTATTTATCACCTGATAGATTTTGTAGGCATGATATCACAGATAGGATTAACTCTCAAAAGGTCAGGTTTGCTGAAAGAAACAGAAAGTTCTGGTAGGGAAGAAGTGGGAGAGAAATGATCCCTGTAACAGAGAAAATATTGCCAGTAAAAGAAACCAATATTACAACATCATTACAAGACTCATCTAGAATTCTAGTATGGATAATAGGAGAGTAGACACAGCAAAGTATTAGTGCTATCTTGCAGAAGCAGAAAATCTGGACTTGGAATTAGTGAAAATTATTCTACCTTATCTTTATTATTTTAGCATTCTCCAAGGCATGTGTAATCCTAACATGAAAATAAGCAAATGTCAGAAGCAGAAATGATGAAGAGATTTACAGCATGGCAGCCAACACATCCCAATCCTAACAACATGGGATAGAGCTAGCAGGGCACTGGTACCTGCTATGTGGAATTACTGAAGATCTGCTATGACAGCAGACTTGTGGGCTGTATAATTCCAAAATTATGACAAGTCACTATGATGAGGACAGAAGAGTGACCACAGTTGATAATGCACAGGAGASCATAGATCACTCTTGGCACGACAGTCTCTGTACTATGGACTAACAGTAAACCATATCRTAGGAGATCCAAAAAACTGCCAGCCTGGAAAACAAAGAGCCTCTGGCTTCTCAGCATCATCCTGTGTGAGCAAACACAAGCTAGTAACTGCTATTGATGTGAATAGTGGGACCATGAATGAAAGTCTTTCCCAAAGCCGGGCTGAACACTGCTGACTCTGAACAAACTCAATTTTCCCCTCACCAAGAGAGGCTGTCTGGTTTATTTCCTAAATTTTTTTCCTCTTTTTATTTTTTTTTTCCAATTTCTTCAACCTTTCCTTACCATCCTGTTTCTTTTAGCTGCAGTTTTTAAATTTCATTTGCCCACTGCTTCAGCAACTGCTTTACTTTGTGATGAATGTAGACTCAGGACAATTCTCCAACTGAGAATTTATATGGCTTAAAGAGTCRTATTATTTAATATTTTACCAATTATAATTTTGGTTTTGCATCTCAGAATGATTTTGGTCATTTCCTCATGACTGACGTGAAATGAGACCTTTATCTTTCAAAAAATTACCCAGGAAGTTATACCAAATTTTGTATTTGTGCAGTTGATTATTGCTGTCTGTAACTTCATGTTCATTGATCACAAAATTTCCTAAAAAAAAAAAAAAAAAATTAAATAAAAAAAACAAACCAACATTTCTTTACTTTATCAAGCCTTGGGTATTATTTGTAGTTTTAAAATCCTTCCCTGCTGTATGATTAAAGAACATTTTGGATCCTCATCAAATCTCTGCTGAAATTTCTCAGTATGCTCTTGTAGTCTGATAGAAAGAGAGTGACAGCAATTCTGATTAGTCAGTCTTCCAAACATTCTCATCATAGCAATGCACCCTGTATCTCTAACTGATATATTTATGTGTTTCAATTGAAATGTGGCTTTTTGGCTTGGGAAGTTTTCTTCATTTTCCATCCCACAGGTGCCATTCCATAGASTTGACAGCCCTAATCATCCTTATTTACTCCTCCCTCCAAGCTTTCATATATAAATTTGAGTTGAGATCAGTAACTCTATAAAGCACGCAAAATGTGATCACACCGTGAATTTACTAAATAAAACAACAGTAAGATCTATTTYATTCCATGTTGGAAATCTAAGAGATACTGGAAATTTCTAAGACTTTACCATTATTAAGACCTGAGCTGTCTGTAAAAAACTTAAGCTCTCATATCTAATTTTAATTATCCTCTCAGACCTATCCTTTTATATGCAAATTTTGTGTTAATTTTTCCCCATGTGCATTGTATAAAGCRAATACCAGCTGAATGATCTCAGAATTGGGAGATTTTCTGTTGAGTTTTATGGTGTCAGCCAATCCACAACTGCTTTTGGGCTGGTTATAGTGGCCCAAGACAAAAAAAATTTAGTGTTTTTTGTACACAGTAAATGTCTAATATAGATGGCTGAAAAGCTTTGGGAGCCACGGTCCACACACAACAACAGACCATGCTCCACCTCAATCTCATCCATTTCTAGACTTCTCTGAACGAAAATCTTTCACTTCCAAAAGGGGCAAGGTGCAGAAGAAATATATCAAAGAAAAGATAAAAGTAAGTTTTCAAATGTATTTAGGAACCTATACATACGGATTCATAAAAAAAGGTTTACCATAGCAATTGAGGGAGATTTTGAAAATTCTGTTGAGGGATCTTTAAGCCTTTTAAAACCTGATCCTAAGTATACAGTAAAAATATAACATTACTAAACTTTCCTCCAGTCTTAACATCATATTCTGAATAATACTTCWTCCTGAGTGTATGACTAGCAGAAGCTATTTTGCCTTTAAGGACAACAGATTGTATTTCTATACATCATTTTGCATACTGAGATGAGAACTAAAAAAATATGGCCAAATTAGGTTGGAAAATCCAGAATATCATGCAGAAAACTGTTCATCAGAACTTAGCATCTGTCAGCATGAAAAATCATATATGATTAATTTATTTTTATGAATCTATATCATCCTGTAAAACTGCACAGATTTCCTGCTTCAGCACATTAAGGCCTCAGGGAGGTAAAGCGCAGTAGTCATCCTTCACAATCAAAGTGTGTTTAACAAGATTGTTAAGGGAATTCTCTTAACATCCCCTCAGAAGCTGCAYGGGCAACTGATCAGCTAGTGAGCCATGGTCATGTTTTTACAGTGCCTGCCCCAGTCATCACCATCCTGCCCAACATCTGCACTTAACACTTGACACGCTTCCCCCYGCCGTGGCACAGGAACAGATTACACCATACAGCCTTAGAAATCTCTGTCTTATCTGGTTTCACTGAGGTGAAACTGACACCAAAGCTGGTATGTTTTGCCTTATAGAAGCAGCAAAAAGAAGTGGGAGAAAAATAAAATACGATCCTTCAAAATAGCTGTGCAATATTTCAGTTGATTAGGTAACATTGCAGAAATGTCTTAAAATGTACATTAAAAAAACTCCCAAACACCAAAACCCATCCCAAAAACAAACAGTATTGTCCTTGGAGCACAATCCACTCGGCAATTGTAAGTCAAGGAAAATTGCAGAATATGAAAAGGAAAGGATAYGCTAGGTTGGGTTTTGAGCTGATATCCCTTCCCGGCTTTTCCTCATTGTTATCTTGAAGATAATTTATYTCCCCTTCCCCTGCATGGAATCCGATATTCTCAGGAAGGAAGTTCAGTAGAGGTGGTGCAGTGTTAAAAGATTAAGGCATTATGTGTGAATACAATACAAGAGTCAAATTGAATGATAAAATAGGGGTGTTATACAAACGGGAAAAAAAAAAAAATCTGTCAGCGAGTCCCGGCGCTCGGAGGCATTTGCTGTGTCTGCTGGTGCCACCTACAGTGAGATGCTGATGGCAGCTCCGCCGGCTCGGGTCCCCCTGCCCGCACAGCAGCCGGCATGCGAACGAGCAAGAGGGAGTGACGACCCAAAACGCATAAAAAAATGCATTTAAAAGAGCAAAATAGGTCTTTCATGATACAGGTAAATTGGCGCAGCAAACAGATTCTACGCTGTTCAGAAAAAGAAGCAGGCAGGCAAGCAARCAGGTAAAAGCAGAGGGAAAAAGATCAATGAGTACTCAAAGACTAGCCTAGTAAGCAAAATGCAAGCCAGATCATCTGGCCTTTGCTAACAGATATGCAAACACAAAAAAAAGAATATTCAGCTTGTAGAGAGACACAGCACAGATGGATAAGATGAACGTGTATTTCTGATTTCCAATTTAGGCTTTTTTTACCTTGCCATATCTTCTATTTTCCATTTCCAGTGCAACAACACCGTGTCTTTTGTTATTCTCTTGCTCCTTTCCTGCACGTGTTTGGTAGATGGCAAAAAGTATTATCAGCAGAAAAATACAAAATGGAAACTCAGCAGTGAGAGTATCAAACAGATGTGTTTGGCCACGAAGAAGACACTGAGGAATCTGAAGAGTCATMGGTCTGTCATAAACTTATTTATACATTTCTGAGCATGCCTAAGCAGCTCATCASAGAGCAGTGCAGAGTCTTAAACTAGAATGTCCACATCAAGTGTGCAGTAAATTCTGGTTCCTGTGTCCAACACAATCTGTTTTACAGCATCTCTCTGGGCAGAATTAATGAGTTAAGCCCTGTCAGTGTTACAGGACTCAGTCAGAGGCAGTTTAAAGCCCTTCAGGCTACTCTCAGAGCTAAGGTGAAGTCCTGTCTACATCAGTACCTCAGATCTGTTCAAGTTTCTCTTCCCACTCACAAAGCAAGACTTCTTCTTTCACCTTGTTGCTTATGTTTTTTATTCAGTCTGCTTAATCTGGCACAAATGATACCTTTTTGGAAGGCTGTCTTGTCCAGAACCTATGTGGCAGTGACATGACTGCAGTTGAATTCAGCYGAGCCTTTTGAATTGTAGCTTTACAAAGAAGGCAACAGAAAGAAAATTATGTAAATATTTTAAAGGTGAGTGGAGGTGGCTCCCTTTGCTTAGATTTGCTCGCAAGATGCTCATTTAACATCATAATTTACAGATMTCTATAACATATATAAAATATTTACATAATTTTCTTTCTGTTGCCTTCTTTGTAAAGCTTTGTAAAGCTTCTTTGTAAGGCAGTAAAATTTGGAGTTTGTAGGATGATGATGATTAGTTTGGAAAGTGAGGATGTAAAGGTAAATTTCATCATGGTAGTATGATCCTAACACTGGCCATTGTGTGGTGTTTGTGGCACTTACAAGAAAGTTCCATCACTTCTCTCTAAAAATCCTGATTTTATTTTCAGTAAATAGTGTGGAATTGCTGAATAACAGAGATATATGAAGCAAGTTGTACTTCAGAGGATCACAGACTCACAGAACAATTAACTCTGGAAAAGACCTCTATGATGATGGAGTCCAGACATTTTGCTTAATGAAAAATCCCTATTGAAGTTAAGTTAATTGGCTATTGCTGACAGAGAAGCTGAGAACTGAACCTACTCTTCATTTCACTACTTACACACCAGAGGCTCCAGCCAAAACCTACCTCACATGGCTTGGAAACCAGAAAGAAGACAAGGTCCAGACTTCCYGTTTTATGAAGTTTTGTACATGAGCCTTTTCCATCACACAAATCCTTTTGATTTCAGTCCACCTGAGCTTTCTGCATGGCTTTTCCCCCCCACACTAATTCTTATATTTCTTGTATTTTCCTAAGACTTTTTTTWTTATCTTCAAATATTTTGCCTAAGTTTTGTCAGATTAGTTGCCCACACTTGGAATGCCTTGATTGTCTTCATCTGCCAAGAATTCTTTTCCAGCCAGGACTCTTCCTCCCTTCAGTGCCTCTTAAATTGTYGTAACACACTCTTAGCATTTTCCAAATACTTCTCCTGAGCCTCAGCCTTTGTCTCATCTAATACAGATCCCAATTTTCTTGAGGCAGAGAACATGTTTTACSCACCTAAAAAGCCTTGTAAATTCACAGCTTATGTAAATGCTTGCTCATAATAATAGCTGTGATACACATTATGTAGTAATGGACAGATGCATTGAAGATTGGCTGGCCAAACCAATCACAAGTCAGAAGATAACAACCACTAATCACTAATTGCACATTTTGGCCTGTGCAAAACAGAAYAGAAAGATTCACTGACTTGGGACTTGAAGAAACAGATAGATTTCAGTAGGAAAAAAAAAAAGCCCAGCCAAGTTAGAATAAGGCTAAACTGAGGGGAGGCAAAATTTATACAAATATCTTAGGATCCTAAAATTTCTGAGTCCAGGGCTAGTACCAATTAAACMGGACCAACAGCATTGCATTCAAGTACAGTAGTTGTCTTTCAAATTTCATATTCCTTTATGTTGCCTACCAGAAAATGGTATTTCCCAAGGTGATCTAGAATTATTTAAAGCTACAACAATATATGTAAGTGTTAGACCCTGACCTGTGTTGTTACACTTAAGTTTCTCTATGATTTCAAAGGTAAAAACAAGTTCCTAAATTGCACCATCCATGTACCTCGGGTTTGAGCTACATCAGTGTGAAGGATGRGAAGGAGCAGACATACTAACACTTCAGAAGTATTTTAGGATTCTCACTAAAACCCACTGAACTATCATAGGAGAAAATCTAGGAAGCTTCTTGCAGAGACTTATATCTGTGTGTTGCAGTATGGTCTCATCCCTTAGATAAAATTGCTACCATTATTCATATGATATTTGCTAAATTAGGTGTGCATTTCTGTAAGCATTGTTTTTTCCAGGGATGCTCCATATACATCCCTGGCTTCCAGTTACAGTCCCTCTCGAGAGAAATGAAGCTATGAGTAATAGAGACAAACAGAGTGGAAAGTGGCATAAAATGAAAATAAACATTAATAATCTTTAACCTCATGCTGATTCATTGACTCACACAAATCAGCACTCTGGGATTTGGTCCCCATTACAGAGAGGGAACTCAGGGTATTAAGTCTTTAATCATAAAGGCACTTAAGCACTATCTTTAGCACTGGCATTAGAGTGAGGCCATGGCAGTGAGCTGGCAACTCGTGCACCAACCCATCATTCTGCACCTGAGGCTGGGCTTTTGGGGTGGGTCACTGTGTGGTGCTGTCAGGTTACTGTTGCTCATTTCCATCTCTTATATGTGAAGGCTTTGGAAAGATTGAGAGGGAAATCTCCAGTACACACAGAAACCTTTCACTTAACACAGGGCAAGTGTGCTGGAGTAGAAGGTGGGAAAAGACAGGAAAGGCACCACTTCCTTAGTGCCATCCAGCTGAGAGGGCAAAGAGAGCAGAGAGCAGGGGGCTGAGTGCAGACACTGCAGCCCATATCAGTCAGCTGGAAAAATATTATGAGAAGACAATATACCACTTAATTCTTTCCTAGCAGTAAAGTTTGGAATTGTTTAATGGTGAGTACTGGATCTGGTCGTTTTCATATCCTGCAGCTCTCCTAGTGGGAAAGAGCTCTCTCTTAGATTCCAGATCTATGAGRCAATAAGGGTTTACTACTGCTTTGATCTTTCTATTGCTGTAATTTACATATTTATCAAAATATTTTAAGCTCCCAGTCTACCTGTGTTCACTTCTGTGTAGTCATCCATGACTCCATGACAGATTTTTTTGATTGTTTTTGAAAACATCTTTTTTTTTTKTTGTTCTSTGTAGTTGTTTTCAAATTTTAATGAAAGTCAAAAAAAGGAGTAAACTTTATTTCCAAACAGCCAATACCTTTATCCATGTGGTTTAACACCATTTTTCTAGAAACGAAAGCCAGTCTACTACTATGGTTTACCCCTCTGGCTCCAACATTGTTCATGAGCACCAACACAATAGGAAAATATTTTTCTCATCATTACCTTTGAGAGGCCTCCCACTCTTCACAGAAGATTCTCTACAGYGCTGTTGAGTCAAATCTATTTTGCCCTGAAAAATCTCAGTTTTCAAGATTCAACACTTCAGTGATCACACACTTAGAAGTATCCAGTGTTTAGATGGTATGATGCCAATGAAGGGAACAGCACCAGGTGCTCGGAGCCCTCAGTACTGCTGAGGRGAGCTCATAGGAATGGCAGCACAGAGCTGCTAATACTTTACAAACATTRTTTGGTGATACTTGAGGGAGAAGATGAAGCAAGTCTAGAACTTGTATTTGTAAGTGGGAGAATGAAGACAACAAATTAAATAATTTGGGTGTAATTTGGGTGTTTATTTCCTATACTACGCTTAGGTTGAGCTTTGAGGAACATGAAATTGATATTTAATTGAGTAGCTTCTTCAAAAATAAGTAAGTAAACAATGTGTTTGGTCAGAAAATAATTATTTCACTTCCTTGCAAAAATCCTTTTTTGAAAAAAATATAATGTTTCTAAATTTTGAATTGATTCCTGGACTATTAMAGTAATCCCAATTTTAAAAGTCTGCTAGAGTGTCGGGGCAGAGATATAGTTGCATTTTAGGCTGAATAAAGTGTGAAATCTTGACACTGGACAGCAGAATGGATTCAGCTATGTGTCAGAAAATACCTGGAAGATATTTTAAAAGTTCTGCATTTTAAGTCCAACCTCTGAATGCAAAAAGAATTGTGGCAACAATGGCTTTCTGAAGAATGTTCTTCTTCATAGCGCTAATATGAAACTCCCACCCGGACCAACTGACATAATTTCGAACCGGTAGTTTCTACATTGTAATKTAAAATTAGTTCATTAGGAGCAGAGGTGAAGCAGTTTCAGTCTCTTTCCAAAGTCCTTCTCTTTCAGTCCTTCCACGTCAGTGTTTTATAACTACTGCCTGTAGTAACCAGCTCTGGTTAGGGACTCCTGCTTGTGTTTGGAATAGACCCTTGTCTATGTTGTCTCAGGACAATTCACCTGCAATCGACACCAATCAATGGAAACTGATTGATTGACAATTCAACACCAATTCTTGGAAAACTCCTCCAAAGACATTCCTCCTGTCCCCACAGCACCAGGAACGTTTTTAGGGCATTCATTTATAGATATTTTTGGCTAAAGGTAGACAAATATGATTTAGACATTCTAATCCTTCCACATCAGAGCAGCACTTTAGGGCTTATGTTCTTAAACTCAAGCTGGGGAGGGAGGCAGCCAAAGGAAGTGTGAGGAGAAAAATGCCACAGGTATTTTGTCCTGCTATTTTGTGATTAATTTCAAATAAAACCTCTTCAGTTTTCCAAAGGTGCCTCCCTCTACCGCATAAACCATATAAATATATAAAAATGTGAAATATGTTATAATGCATATTTAATAAATGCCCACTGCTGAAACTTAACATTTGAGGCTATTCTATCAATTTATAATTAATTTAGGAGCTGGTTTTTGTGCACTTCCATTATACAGCTAATCTGCTGTAACCACAGAAATTAGTATCATGGTCATCGCAGTAAAATTAATTTTTTAACAAACCTTTATTTTCACCATCACTTTTCCTCTCACTGGAATGCACATGATGCTAAGAAGAGTGGCCTAACAGCTGATATGTAGTTATMATAAATTATATTTCCTCCTAAATAACTGGAAGTGTGACATGTAAGAACTAGGAAGGTCTGAATGGGGAAAGAATAACAGCTGCTTAAGGAAATAAATAAATTTAAAAATTATAAATAAATAAATAAATGCAATATAAATAAATATTAATATGCTAAACATATCACAACATTTGGCTTCAATGCAGACTGAAAAAAATAGGAAAGGCCAACAAGACCAAGGGTGGCTTAGCATCAGAATTACTGTGGAAAATAAGGGAAGAGGAAAACAAGCCAAATTAGAGTATTCTGAACACCTTTTGAAAGGTTATTCCTTTCAATTAGAATTTTTCCACACAAAATATACTAGACTATGACCAAGAAATCCTAAAGGTCCTAGGGAACAAAGGTAAGTTAAATTTAAATAGATTTTGAGCTGCATAAATTTTCAAATGTAAATACAGGTAGTAAACATACCTTTGAAGAAGAATTACGAGAACGAAATTTTAAAAAATGCAATTAACATATAATGTAGTCACAAGGTCTGATCTGCCCTTAGTCAGAGGCTGTGTGGATTTCTGGAGAACACTGACAAGGGCTTGAAAAACCCTTAGGCCACAAGGGCAGCTTTTATCCAATCCCCTTTATCCATCAGTGGAGCAGCACAGCTTTGTACCATTGTGTTTGTGCTGAAGGTCGCCTGGACCTCCCCCAGCCCTCAGGGCAGAGCTGGTGACAGCTCTTCACGCAGTGCTAGGTTCTCTGATGGAAACAAAAYTTAAAAGGGAAACCTTTTCCTTTGGAGTAACCACCATCTGCACTACTGAGGGTTTTATCTTGGAGACCTGCACTATTCATGTTTTATATCTGCTGCGTTGAACTCAATAGACCGTTACAAGGTTCAGCTCAGGGGTTTTGGCAGTAGGTCCTTTATTTTTAACTGTTAGTGCTGATAGGCATCTGTGTCTCCTCTGGTTTGCCTCCCTGCCTGCTACATTCATTTTAGTTGACATAAAATTCRTTAAAAAAACCACTAATCAACATCTGAGCAGGACTTGCCTGGACAGCCTACCCTTAACTTGTATAAAACAGCAGTTAGGCATCATCAAGAAAAAGCAAAAAAATTGGAGGTTACTTTCAAACTCTCTCTACCCTCAGAAATCCCAGGAGAGGTTGACTGGGAAGCCCATTTCCTGAAATGAAGGTCCAGAATTCCTGAGTTTGGTTCTTGGATTCATTCCAGGTGATGCCACTAATCTTGATGGATTTACTCTAGGTTTGCTGATAGTGCCTTGAAGACATGATCTCATGGCTGCTTCACRTTCATCAAAGTCCACAAGCAAAAGGGACAGTCCAGCCTTCATTTTTACCTCCTTAGGGATGTCTAAAAAAATCATCCTTCTGTTATTCCTACCTACCCAGCCACCTCAAGCCAAATCCTGTTCCTTTTAACAGGCCACACTCTGGAAATTAATTCARTGCACCCACATCAACTATGATACTTCAGGAGCCACCAAAGGAAGCAGCATGAGGAGCCAGTACTCCTTTAAACATTTTATGTGATAAAATTTGGGCTTCTTTTCTCTTCATTTACACTGGAGCTAGTACCAGTTCTAGAAACTTAGATGAAAGAGGAATGACAAAATCTGACAAGTGTTTCCTTGTACCATAAGCTTCATTCTTTGGAGTATTGTGATACTTAACTGGACTTCCTTATTACCTCACTATTGCTCAGAATAATAACAATTAGTCATTAAAATGAATTTCTGTTCACTTTAAACGATAGCTAATTTCTTCTCATACTGCTCTGCATTTTGATCCATGAAAAACTACCTGGTAAATGTTTTGCCCATATTAGAGGTGAGCAACATTAAAAATTGTCTGATGTCRTGGTGAAAGGCCACAAAATCATTTCAGCCGAAAACCACAAATCCCCAGAATAGCAGTATATATTTTGTGCAAAGAGAAAGCAGTGGAGATGACAGTTTGGGAAAGGGGGGGGAAGGGGGTATTTTATTTTTCATTTTTATAGCTGTTCTCAGCAATTTACTTCACCAGTCATGAGACAATATCCAAAGGTCATAATTACTTTGGGCTGGATTTGACAAAAACGGTCTTGTGATGAAAGGTTTCCTACTCTCTAGCTGCTTAAATTATTTTATTGCTTGGCTAATGGTTTATTAAAAATAACAAAATAACTYTACCAATGCTATTACTTAGAAACATTCATTGCACAGAAAACTTCAAATTAAATTGAAGTATATGATAAATCAGAGAGAAATCTAGACAAACTTTAATGAACTTCTGGGTAAAATTAAGAATTTTGGTTAAGCCTGACTACTTTTTTATCAAGAGGAGAAAAACTGAAGGAGGAACGATAGAGCATTTTTCGAAATCTCCCTTTAACTGACAGTCCAAAAGAAATTCCTGGGCAAAGCAGGTTTGACATCAAGGCCGCCCTTCCCCTGAGGCACTTTGAGCCTTTCTCTCTCTGACAGTCTCCAGTCAGAAACYGAGCAAGGAAAGAGCTTTATTCCCTAAGACATTCACTTGCAACACAGGATACAAACCCTCCAGATCCTCCGAGAAATGGTTTTTACTTCCAAAAGCAGGCAAAGAATCCACAGAAGACTGACCAAGAGCAGCTGAAACATTAGCAGTGAACAAGATATTCTTTTGAGAAGTGAGAACTGAACCAGAGTGCTGAATTGTATGTGTAAACAATATTACTTGGAGTATGTAAAACGTGAACACTACTCCTAGTCATTCTCTTCCAGCAGGTTTTTTAGTAACATTTATTTTGCTTTGCTTTTGAGTACAAGACAAAATATTCCCCTTTGTTTGTGGTTTTGTTTTGTTTTTCTTTTGAAGCAGAATGATCAATTCAACTCCCAAATTACTGTTTTGACATTGAGAACATGAGCTCTTTTCCCTAATTGGAAATGATACTTATATTATTATAGGTATTATTAGTCTGCCCAAGTGATTGTCAGCTATTTGCACAGCCTTACTTGACTTGCAGGTTTGCCACCAGCCTGGAGTGAGTTTGTGTTTGTTGTCCCAGAAATAGGCTGTGTAAATGCTAACAACACAGAGAAGGCCATCTGCTGAAGCACACATGACGGCTGCAGAACAGTTACACCAAAGTGTGCAAAAACACCCCAGAGCTGCAAAAAGGCAATTTCGCTGCTGCTTCAGAGATGTTTAAGCCTTTTGCTTGCCAGGAAGATCTCTCCTCAGCATTTCCTGCCTTGACACACGAGCCTTTTTTACCTTTCCGTTTATGCTATGAGCCTCAGTTTTGAGACAATAGCACCTTTTAAARATGCAATTTTAAAGAGTCAAAGAAAATGAAAGGAAGAACAGTGGAGAATAAGAAAAGTCTTGTTGCTGTATTTTGTAGTTTAGTTGCTGAAATCAAACTGTGTTGATTAACAAGTCTTAATGAACATATTTTGAGRGGAATAAAAGTCCGATAACAAGAATAACATTGAGTCCTTGGGAGGATTATAAACAACCAATGCTAATTTTGCATCCATTCTATGACACCTAGTATTTTAAAATATTTTAACTTCACAAACTCCTTTAACAAGATTAATCGGATTGATTTTTCATATTCTTAATCTTTTCAGCATTTCATTGGTTCACAGGCCAATAAATTCCTTTTCTCTGCTATTTTCCTTAAATCACTCTTACCTTGAGATCACAAGTTTGATATTTTTTTTTGGTAAATAAATTCCATTTCCATACCAGGAGTTGAAAAAAAGCCCAGGACAAATAATAAGAAAGCTTTTATCCTTTTCTTAAAAGACTGATTTTAATATATTAGGAAAATCAGAATTACCATCTGAATAATAACATTAAATGATCTGCATTTTCAACCGTTAGGTGGAAATTTATTGTTCCAAGAGCTATTATAAAGAAAGGGAAAAGGACATTAATGGCTTAGCGTGTGGTTGGCTKTACTCATTCTCCTGCTGCAGTGGTATCTCAGGATAACCCATTTTACCCTTTTGGGATAGATAACAAGAAGGCAGCAGAGTTCATAAGATGGACGTATCAGCAATGACTGATGTAACTCTAAAGAGAACAATCCACTAAGCATCACTAGTTTGTACAGATAAGCAAATAGTCTATTTGGGAAGGGTATGGTTTCAGGGCAATTAATCTAATATAAGGCATTGATACCTGGGGATATTACACAAAAATAGAAAAAAAAAAGATGCATCAGGGATGAGAAACTTGGGAATTTTCTTTTCAGTTCAATTCTCAACTAAGGTCACACAGCATATGCTCATTCGCTTGCATGGTTTCACTCTGTAATGTGTTATTTAATTTTGCAAGCAGATAAACTGATTTATTTTATCTCCTAGAGGTATGCAGAAGTGGATAAATTTGGTACAGCTCCACATAAAAGTAGATAAACTTATACTCTTGCCCACACTTCTGTATTTACTAACTCAAGTGACTTAGAGTTTGCAGGCTGGTTTGCTCTGTCCATGAGAGACAGTGCTGGATTCCAGACTTTTCTTACCACTACAGTCCCATTTACTTATATAGGTTTCTAGGAATTTACTTGTAGTCAGAAAAGCTGTGATACTACTCCTATAGTAGATATTTTGTGTAATTTTAGTTTTACACTTTCATAAATCTGAAAATAAAATACAGTGCAAGAACCCATCTAGTTCCCAGCTAGTTTGATAACACTTTTGACACACCTGGATGTTCAACATTTTAGCTACCTGCTTCAACTTCTGACTAAATTCAGCTTCATGTCATTTAGGTTTCTAATCAGCAGTTTATCTTTTTAACTGTCAATGGCTGCCTGCTAAAGGTTCTTTATCAATGCACAAGCTGTTAAGCACGAAAGCATCACTGCAACACCTATCTTCCTAAACCTTAAAATACTTAGTGAGGGAAGAATTCACTKGGTTTCTTTTAAGCAATGCAGAATTTGGTGAATTAAATGCTATCCTGGCTCCTTAACGAAGCTTGATAATTTTCCATCAGGCTTAACATATATTTAATTAGAAAGTCCTTGTTTCGTCACATGAATTTCAGCTCAGAATGGAAGCTAAGATATTTTCAGACAAATRAAGAGACAAGGCCACAGAAAAATCCCAGAGCACGCAGAGAAAACAAACACAGGCAAGCATATGGGTCCTGAYATGGGTGCAGAGGGGAAACATATGGCTACGCTCGCAGAAGATATTCACTGCATCCTGACATGTTTCCAGTAGAAAAAGGAAAGCAGTTTGAAAACAAGCTGTGCATTTTGTTGCACRCACAGCCATAGAGGCATCCTTCCCTACAGTACTTAATATTAAATTATATTACTGCAAACTAAGTGTCAGCAACAAGGAAAATTCTAGAAATAGAGCACTATGCACTTCTGTCAYCTATGCACAGAACAGGGGAGGCCAGATGTCCACTGGCACCGARTGACCAACTCCAGGGAAAGCAGCAGATAATTTCTGGATGGAAAACAGAAGACATTTCTCCCCTCAGTTTGCCAGAAGGCACAGTGATGGGAGGGAGCATTGTTTGAACACTGCCAGAATCTCCAGCTTGCTCCCTGGACAGTTGCACTGATATACACGGAAYATACCCAGAGAATTTTTAAACTTTTAATTAGATTCCTACCATGTGCTGCTGTTTCAATGGCTATCTTTTTCTGAATAAATAAATAATTATATTCAAAACTGTATTTGTGCAAGTCTTACATCCTCTGGGGACTCTATTATCCAAGGTGTTATTGCAGTACCTAACGCAAACGAAATACCATCAATAAATAAAACATGGTTTTACTAATATTTCAAACTGGATCTCTTTGACATCTGTTTAATCAATTTATATTGAAGTCAGAATTCACAGGTATTTCTATAACACTGATTGCTTTAATTCTAAACATTTCAGATAAATTGATAGGAATTCTACTGTAATCTCTCCCAGATACATTATTTTCATTTTGCAGATGTTAGATTGGGGCAGCAAGACTAAGACATGTGACTAAAGCCTACTAAAATCCATTGAAGAGGAAAGGTAATAATTTGTATTTCCCAAATTTCAGGCTAAATATTCAATTGAATACAATTGAATTCAATAGTTTTTTATTAGGTTTTGCATCTTTCTGAATATAGGGTAGAAGATCCTTAATTAAATGCTTAAAATTCAAACTGTTTGGGTGTCAGACAGTTTCTCCTCCAGCATAGATTACTTGCAATRTCTTTATATTCCCTGGAAAACACAAAGTCTGTTTGTACAAATATTTATCAGGTTACATCATGCACAAATGCAGCAATTAGAAAAAGTGCAAGCTGCTCTATTTAAATATTTTAACCTCACAATAATTCATTGATATAATTAACATTAAAAAAATCAGAGTAATATATTACACTAGTGCTACTATTACTGTTTCTACTTCTTCATTTCAGAGAATTAATTATATCCATTATCTTGCTGCTGTTATGAACCTGTCRAAAGTTTCAGGAGGCAAATCAAATTTTCCTTTTTAATAATACAAAATTATCAAGTCTCCGAAGTCCCAACAGTAACTGCTGCTGTGTTAGAGAGGTAAATAGAGCTTTTTGGAGTGTGCTGATGAGGAGAGCTGGTCCCTCCCAGCACAGGGCTCAGGGACAGCTGTGCCCCTGCAGATGCAAACCCAACATTCCCTCCTGGCCAGAGGAGCTACACAGCTGCCTCTGGGGTGCTGTGCCAGGGGAACACTGGAAACACACTTTTCCTCCCTGCATCTGGGAAGACTGCAAAGAAATTTTAAGTTTGGGACTTGTATGTGAAGTCACTCCCAAATACAGAAATCCACATTAAAAGGAGACCTTGGGATCATTCCCCAAGCTAACACAACTCAGAGGAAAAAATTGGGGGTGTTCATAGGTTTGGTTCTATTGACCCATTTGACAGCAGACAAATTCTGACATTCCTCCCTGAAAGTACCTGTTGAGAAGGCACTGCTGTTTGAGGCTTTCTTCAGGAGAGAATGATCTAGCCCAAAGTAATTATCTGCTCCTATAGGCTTCTAGGGTTTAGTTAAAAAACCAATTTTCTTACCAACTACTCTTTAATTTATAGCACAAAAACAATTGTGCAAACAATTTTATACCTAAACTAATAGTGATTCTGAGATATATGACTTTATTTGGAATTTAACCAGCTTGCAACAAGAGAATTTGGCCTTTTATATGGGTGAAATTTTGTTTGAGATCACTATCCATGTGATCCACTATACCCTTATCCCTCCAGGGAAGAATTTAACTGTGTGGTTTAGAGAGCAGTATGAAGCTAGTTTTACTTTTCAATTCAAATCAATGAAACTTCAGATACAAATCTAGTTTGCAAAGAAATTGGACACCACTTACGTTTTAAGACCCTGTCTTGATGTTTTCATTAGASCCTGTGCTGGTGTTTTTCATTAGAGTAGTATAAATGTAGAGTTGTTGCACTTTACCCAGATTTATGAGAATGTCACAGAGCTCAACTTATTACAATTAACATTCCAATTACATTTCTAGAAGTATTTTAGAAAGGCCATTKAGAATGCTTTGACAGGAGTTTGATGCACAGTTTACTACCACAGCAAATCACACTTGGAAAGAGAGCTGGAAATTGTACATGCTTTGAAACTTGCATACTGATTTTGGCTGAGCAGCCACAATGGTTACCTTCCAGAAAATTCAAGAACAAATTGTCAATGAATGTTCCACCAGCTTTCTCTCTCCCTAAGTGGAAAATACAACTCAGCAGACAGAAAGTGGCATGTATGTAATTGTACTCACATGCACTTCAACCACACAGCAATCTCCACTGATATACTCTCCTTACACAGCTCATTTGCAGCCTTGATTGAAAATAATGAAGAGCTAACGTACACAAAATGCTTTGGAATGTTCTATACCTTAGCCCTTATGTTGGGCACTTAAATTTGATTGACTGACTCTTATCCCTAATTACGTCTCTGGAGTTCAAGAGAGAGTGACACACCCTGARCTACACWGAGCTSTGCCTTCAGCTCAGCACCCTGCCAAGCCCCAGAGCTGGGCTCCAGCTGGAGAAGAAGGAGGTCTGATGATTGGGGGGCAGGCTGTGGACAGATGGTGGAAGCTGTGGCCCAAGGCCAAGGTGGATGGGCTGCCTCCTGCCCTGGGCTGCAGTGACAGGGGCCTCACTTTGGGGAGGGGGCTGCAGCTGAGTTACAGACAGAATCACAGACTTCTCAAGCTGGAGGAGACATTTAAGATTGAGTCCAAGTGCTAAACCAGCACAGATTTTAACACCTGCATGTTTTCTGAGCACTTGAGGCAAAAGAGTTTTGGCAGAAAGCAAGATTATAGTCCTAGGAAAGAGGAGTGAAAAAGCAACTACCCTTTTGGGTAGTTGCTGCCTGCAAAATTCAGGGTATTTGATATTTCCACACGTGCCTTTGTCTTTACTGTTCTAGTTCTGTTTTTCTTGTGTTTCACTAAGTGCGCTTTTAAGAAAATCTAATTCACAATGTGAAAGTATTTCAGCAAGTTTCCAGAATTTGCCTTAAAGCCAACACTTACTTGGAGTCATACCAAACTACATTAGGCCTGATACATTGCATGTGCCTGACATACATGGATCATTTCCCACTTTGGAGTTAACTCTTGGCTGGCATGTCTTAGTGCCACTGAAGATAACAGCACTACGTCAATTTTCAGTTTCCAGTTCCTTAATGGTGCATAAGTTAAAAATATTAGTCATCTACTTAGAGCGATACAAAAGCACTGCATGATTGTCCAGACTGAGAATAGTTTATCTTATTCCATTCTGAGCTGGGATTCATGGACCTTTGATGAACCATGTTCTTAGAACTTAAGTGGTTTACCTCCCCTCACCTCACCACATTACGTATATGGAACCAAGAAAGCATCTATTCTTACACGTTAGTGGAAAGTCTGAATGGATGTAAATATTACATGATATAACTCACTTGGAAATCAGGATGTATTTCAGGGGAAATGCCATTCACAGAGAATCTCTAATTGCCTTAGAGAGTTAAAAGATTGCCCTGTGGATTTCCCCACTCAAAACCTTTGAGTATTTCCTATGATCTGCTGCKTGATTTATTAATGAAAAACTTAGCAATACTAAGAAATATCAGTATCAAAATTAGTTTTAAATTAGACAACAACACAACAAGACAGAATTATCGACTGTATTTAACCTCAATCCACAAGTTTTCTGCATGGTTAGGAAGGGCACCTCCATGACATGGGAAGTGACTGTTTCTGAAGAACTCTGTCGTGTCCTCTGGCTTTTGTGCCATACCACAACGGAACCTGGGCCTTTCCCATAGCTTTTTTTCCAACCTTCATCTTTGTAAAGACAAAAACAACAGTGAAGCTTTATTCCTAGCCACTCCTATCATACTGTGAAGTAACACCTCAGGCATGCTATTCCCCCCATCCTCTTGAGGCCTAATYCCACCAGGCACTTCAGAGAATGCTGCTGCAGGTCCCGTGCCCTGGCTCTGCTCTAGGAGTTGGCAAGAGGCCCCACTGAAATCAATGGTAAAATTATYCTTTCATCTCAAGCTCCATATGGCAATATTCAACTGATTGCCAAAAAGGGAAATTATTCACAGCTATTAGCAACCTTTTCTCACACCAGTTTTTTTTCAGTTGAAATGCCTTGTCTTTTTTTATTCTTTTAGCTCCCTATAAAACCGTAATGATACCAAAGTTGTAGTGAAAAACCCATAAAGGTGTAACATCAAATAGGTAATTATACTTTCCTTAGGAACTAAGATTTACAAATAAACACAATTTGAATGAAGCACTGAGAAATCAAGGTCTCTTTGATTAATCTATTTATATTTAGAAGCCTATGACTGACGTGTTATTTTTTGAATGTCAAAACTTTTTTTATATTAAGGTGAAAATACATGCATATACAAGCAGCATTCATTATCTCTGGATAATCATCACAGGAAGAGATCCTGAATGTCAAATTCACCTGTGAAATTAAGAGAGAAATTTCCAAAGAGAGAGCAAAACAAATTGGATATGACAGAGCATGACTGACACCTGAGCATGCACTGATGAGTGTACATTTCAGGAGCAAACAAAAATATTATAAAAGTTCAGCACAGTGTGGAAACAAATAGAAAGACTTTATGTGTTGTGCTAATGAGAACAAATAATCTTTCCAATACAGAGCCTGGAGAGAAATGGTTTGAGCCATCCRTTATTCAAACAACAGCCAATAATGTCTGTATTGCTCCTGCTTTTCTTGAAATCCAACTCACCATCAAGTCCAGTCCTTACTAGGAATGTTATGAGCCAGAATTTGAATTCTATTTCTAACAACGACATAGAAGATTCAATGGAAATGCCTGGTAAAAATCTCATAGAATACTGTCACATTTAAAATAAGCTAAGGCTGTTCTTTTTCTAGTTTAGGCCAYATATATTATAGGTTTGTATAATAATAGTAATCATAATAATCATCATAATCATAATAGTAATAATCCTCCTCCTCATGGCAATATTAACGTTTGTACACTATTTCTAAAAGAATGCACTCTTTTAATAAATAATAGAAAATTCTATTTGATTACAGATTTAATAATGAAATAATAAAATTTTATCTTTATTCACTGAAATGAATTACTGTGAATGTATATCTGAGAGTCCTTAAATAAGTATTGAAGAATAAAATCACTATTGGCATTCAGTCTGTGATATTAGGGTTTGGGGTTCCAAGTGAAGGAATTTTTCACGAAGTTTTACAAAGCCATGGTGCAATGGCAAGGTTGTAGTTTAGAAAAGAAACAGATAGGAATAAATAAGTTTTTTTCCATATGAAGAAAATCTTTATGAAAGATCTGAAAAATGCCTGTAAATACTGCACCAGTTTGCAGTTACAGTTTTTGTAATTGCAAATCTCCCAGAAGTTATAAGCTAAATCAATGTTTATTTGCACATGTTATCTATATTTCTGGCACTGCAGTAAATAATCTTAAAACAAATGCACTTACATGACCTTCTTTTTCATGTCTACAACACAGGGAAATAAAGACTCAGGAAAGAAAATGCACTAATCCTTTCATATTGTGACATGCACACAACAATAACCATAGGCAGAATAAAATCAAATCCATAATACATGCTCACATCACAGTAGGACATGGACAAAATCCAACAGTATAAATTAACTTACTACGATGCCACTGCTTCATTATGCACTAMCAAATAAAATTTTTAAAGCCATAAAGCAGAACAACAATTTACCCTGTTAGAAATATAAAAACAAACCACCAAGCATAAAAAAAGTTGATATTTTTGTCTTAAGGCTCTTCTTTTTTTAATGCTATAGTAAAAACTGTAGGAACAGATATTTTAAAACAAGTCCTCCTCAGAGACAGTGGGAAAAACCCCACTTGAACGAATGGGAGGAGGAGGGTTGCAGGGAGAAGAAAGGCAAAGGAATCCCAGCAGATCACTCCATTCCAAAACCTTTGGATAAGCATGAAGCCTCRTGAATGATGAGATAAATAAAGCATGACTCAACCCCTCTGTAAGCGTTGAACATCCTCCTAAATTGAAAAGCTATATTAGGTTTCAATACCCTTCATTTTGGAGAGAATTCAACAGCACAAAGACACAAACAAAAYAATATTCAGCAATGAGAACCTTCATAATGTGCAGGTGTAACAAGGGGTGCTATTTGACTCATGTTGGTCATGTTGACATCTAGTACTGAAGATTTTTATACCAGAGAGAGATCAAAGGAAGTCACAGTACTTTTTTTTGCAGATTGCCAACTATAGATTATTTCAGCTTGATATGCAAAAGTAACATAACTCTATATCCTTTCCATTTATGTTCATACTTACCTAGAAATTCTTATACTTCTTTGTATATTCTTTTTCTATTATGTATAATTGCAGTAATTTAAACAAACAAACAAACAAATCAAGCAAACACAAAACCAAACAAACATAAAAACCCCAACAACAACTTTGAAAAAATCTCCAGGTGGATAGAGATTTTTCATGACATAGAAACAGGTTTTCCTCTTTTCTATTTTAAATTTGATGCTACAGGATCTTGTTGTAGATTTGCCTTCYATGTTTATAAGTACTTTAAAATGGAATTTGTTTTCATCCATAAATGTGCATTTCTAGACCAWGAGCAAAATACACGCCAGTCCTATTGATTCCTTGAGTCTCACCGTAAAAGATATTTATACATTTTCATTAAGGAGTTTTTCCTAAAATTTGCCATGTTATCTAGGAAGAGAACTACAAAATTTATTCCAGTAACAAACTCATCTTTGATCTATASAGAATATTGTTGATGTTCAATTGTCCATTCTTTCCACACCTAAGTCTCCTTTTCTCCKCTTCTCTCAGTCCTAAAATATTAGGCATTCATTTGCCCAAATGAATTTTTTTCAGCTGCTTTTTCCCAAATCATGTTTTTTGTGAAAGTGTGGCCTACATTTCTCTCTTAGATGTATGCACTTACATTTCTCTGTGCTAAGGTACAGTTAACTCTTTAATTAAATAGTTCTTTCCCAGATGGCTGAAGTCATATCTAGGGGATAGTTACAGCCCAAGACACACAGCAGCAGCTCTCCTCAACCACAGGAGAAATTCTCATGCGAAGAAAAATCCCCCCTGAATATATCAGGAGCGCAAAGAGCTGTTCCAAATTCCACCGATTTCAGCATGAAATGGATTCAGCTCAGGAGACCTAAAGAGAACAACACAATTTCAATTCTCTGGGTATCACAAGGGAAGTGAGGGGGGGAAGTACCGCTAATGACAGTGTGGGAGTAGAGCAATTGTTTCCACAACTCTCAAATCAAAACGCACTAAATTATGTTTCAGACTGGGAAAAGCCTGAAACTTTGATGCAGAAAAGAGAGGTTTAATTTTATGTATCCAGGTCTTATCAAAACAACAGGAAGAAATTCTAAACATGAAAACTCTAACCAGACTTTGRGCCCAAAAATCCCTTACAAAACAAAAACCTAACTGATGGTTTTCATGGTGGAAATGACGTTTTGAGTTTATTACTATTGTGCTACAAGGTTCTGGCTATGCTGTACATGATGTGCATTTCTTTGCGTGAAGCTTGACAAACCCTTTAGGTTACCTGCATGCAAGTTAATATACTGGATAGTTTTTGAACCTGCATGTTCATTTTCCCTACAAGTTTTTGGCAGAGCCCCTTTGGTTTTTTTGATTCCTTATATAACAAGCTGCACTTACAGGAAGGCACAAATGGTGGAATATCAGGTTTAATGAGACCTGCTGTTTCCAAACCTTCTCAGTTGAGTGCTTTGGTTTAGTGCAACCTTCCTCCTTTGCTGCTTCCTTTTCCACTCTACAGTCTAAGAAACTGTGAAAGAATCCAAGAAATGATAATACACAGCAATGCTGTTTGCCAACGTTTCTTTTAGAGATGAAGTAGCAATTTAAAACAATAACTGAAATTACGCTGCAACAAAATGTAATTAGCTACAGCTACAGAAAGAACACAACCTCTAAAAATGTTACAGATACAGAAATATCGTGAACTGGGCATAACGGGGCATGGCTGAGGTAGATCTGTACATCTCTAAAACTGATTTATAACCCAGTAAAAGAGATTCCAGCTCTATTTTCCCCAAAATTCTAAAAAAACCCTCCACCAATTACTTCCTAATGTACACACTGTACAAATATGGGTGCCACATGTACAATCCTATTTGTTTACTTCAAAAACCAAACAATAAAAATAATTCATATATTCTTTTCCTCCTTCAATTAAAAAAAAATCTCCAGGTTTTTTTTTCAGATTAGTTCCACCCCCCCGACTAAATCAAACATATCTTAAAGGGCAAACAACTTCACCCCACCTCCACCCCCACTACAAGCTTCCCTTTTAATAATTATTCATCCCATGACAGGTTAACAGTGTGTGTGCTTGTAGATCATTTTCCTGTACTTTAAGGCTTCCATTCTGTTCACAGAATGTTGAAACAGCACCCATATTAACCTCACTGCCTGAGCAAAGGACAGATCCTACTGGTGCCTGTTCTCCAGTCCCCTGCTATACCTAACCCTGTTAAATGTGGGAAATTCTAACAGGCTCTTGCAATTCCTGTGAGAGACAATGTGTTTTGCTCAGGGCTGGTATGTTCGTAGGTATGAAAGGGCTAAATGCCAATTTGTCACATAACAAAGGAAATATGTTTTCAGAAGAGGCAAAGAAGCCACGCATTCCTCCCCTCCACTTCTGGTCAAATACCATTTCCTCAGCATTAGCAAATCAGCCCTTGTGCACCAGCCTATCTGTGAAACAGAGAAAAAGCTGCTGATTGTACACAGGCATGCAAAGAAATCCAGCTGCTGCACTTAATCCATTCCTTGTGGATCCTTACTGAGCTCTAGGATGAGATGGGGCCCACTGCTTGCTGRTCACGACTGAAAATGAAAAGGGCTGCCATGCTTGAGCCCCATTCCCCAGAGTGACAGCAATTCTCACATAAGTGAGAAGTCAGAACAATTCCTGGTACACACAGGTATCTTAGAAATAGCTAGGAGCACTATGTGGAAAATAAGGAAGTCCTTGTTAGGGCTATTCTTAGAGGTGAAGGTGAAGTAGTTAAAATATATAACCATCCATTCATAACAAAAAATATTTTCTCCCTCAGTGAGGATGAAAATTGGATTCAATAGCAAAGCAATTTAAAGTGAATTTCCCAGTTTGCAAAGTTTATATGGCATGCAGCAGATTATCTTCCGTCTGCAGGTACAACAATTAAATCCACTGAATAAAATTAAACTATCCGGGCTATGCAGATGAGTTCTGCTGCTATTTCTCCACCAATACATTTAATGAGGAATTGTGCCCACTGTTGTGAGAACAAAGGACATTTTTACATTAATTCTTGTCAGCYTTTTTATTTGATAGACTTTTTTTCATCACTCTGGGGATTTATAGGATTTAGTATAATGAATAAAAGAACTAAGTTATTAGGTCTGATATCCAAACCACAGCAGTGACCACTGAAGTTATTTACTCTGTGATATCAAGGAAATTATTTATTCCCTCAAGCACAAATATATTTTCTCTTTTTTTGTTMATTTAAAAATAATTTTTCAATTCAATCATCACTTACTAAGGAAGCTAGAATTTAAGGGTAAAAAAAAATTTTAATATTTTAAATCTTTAAATATTTAAATAGGCAGGGAAATAACATGAGGCCTTTGCTCTCTTCACACTGAAAATAAAAATTGAAGGAAAACTCAAAAGACAGTTTAAAAACTCCAGATAAGAAATAAYCTACAAGAATTATCTTTCTTTTTCAGAATTTCTTTTCTCTTAAGAGAACTAGCTTATGGAACCAGGCATTAAGAGATGTTAAACCCCCAAAATCCAGGAAAAAAATTAGCTAAAATACACTGCCAATGACTGCAATCCTACAACTTACTTCGATTAGATTTCTAATATTGATAGTGAGCTATGCTGTGTCAATGGGGTGAAAGAGCATCTTGCCATTCCACCAGACCTAAATATTGTGTTCCAAAGTAAAATGAAGTGTGGAACGTGCTGTTCCATATTCTTCCTTTCTCCTCCTGATAGTCCATCTAACTGTCTTATCTGATTTAGGTCCTATTCTGCAAATCCCCCTCTGAATAGAATCTAAAACGGGACACTCAAGCAAAGAATAACAACAGCACACCTGAGCCTTCATTCAACATCTACATTGAAAAAACTATTTCTACACACGGAGTCATTTGAATTTAMGATTTCACTAAAAAGGTGATTTCTAGAATTTTAATAAAACATAGCACAATTTKCTTTTAACATATGCCTTATATATAAATTCAGAAATACTGACAAATTACTTTGKAAGTCTGGGGATCACAGCATAGGGTTGTTTTTGGTTTTTTTTAGTTCTATATTTTTCATCACAAAATTCCTAGACTGGATGATTGCAAGATGCAAACAACTGCCTGTTCTCTATTCTCTTGAAATAAATTAAAGCAAATGATTCAGTAACAAAAGAAAGGAGAAATGTGTCATTCTTGCTATTGTGAAACATACAACTACTCATTCTTTTTTGCACAGACACACAGAGCCCTGCTCGTGGTGATGTATTTTGGCTCCACTGGTGGCAAACTGCAGGAGATGTGGCTGGTTACAACTCTGCAACACCGGGAGCTTCATTGTGGGGGTGGTTAGGGACAAAGTACCTCTAGGAAGCAGCAAAGAGCCCGTTTAGTGGACAGGGATGACTCCGAAGGGATTATTCAGTCAGGAGGTCGGAGGCACACAAGCGATGCTGGAGGCAGCAGGACACACACACACACACAGAGAACATCACCTACGATTCCTTCTCTACAGAACCATGCCGTGAGGCCTCTGAATGCTCATCATCTGCATAAAAAACATCCACATTTCTTGCTAAATACAGCAGCAAAACTCCCTCTTGGGAAAACAATGGAGATTACTTCAGAAACCTGAGCGGAAACACAGTTAAGGGTGTAAARTTTTCTTCTACAATTGCTTGGGCACAAAGCTGACACACTGAAGTATAACTGATACAAAGCCCCATTTTGAAGAATGACATAATTACTTTCTTTGCCCAAGAAGTATCAGCCTTTCAGCCAGGTAGCTGTGTTCTCAGGGGATTCCTTTATAGCTCCCCTTTTTAGATGGACACACTTTCCTGCTCTGTAGCCCAGGTGACGTGGGTGATGACATCAAGCAAGCACAACAGAAAAGATTTTACCTGGAATGTTTTTATACTCTATATAAACCCTTGGCAGACAATACCTGAATCAGGCAGTAATTTGCAAAAGAGAAAGGAGTGCAGTGTTTGCTAAAGAAGTGTTWGACAATGACTGAACTAGACAGTATTCCTGGCATGAGTTAATATGATGGCTTCTGGTATCCAGGGAGCAACAAAGTCTGCTTATAATATTTAGCATCTCTGAAAATTCTTAAACTTTTTTTTTTTTCAAAAATTGTGTTAATTTACAATTGACAGATAAATCTGACTCAACCACACAAAACTCACAGGAAAACATTAGAAGATCATCTGATTGAAATCAATTAAATTCCTACAACTTAATGTCAATAGCTACCATTCATCCAATGTCAGATAATATGGTGATCTGTAGGGAATATTTGTTTCCCTAATGAATAGGCACTAATTAAATTACTTCAACTAAGTTCACACTGTAACTGCTCAACTTTAAGAGCTACAGYCATTTCTCTCAGGATTAGTTGGGCAGACTCCCCTGGAAAAACCTGAAATCTCATGGCAATTTTATAGTCTCCTTTCTTCAGCTTGCACTAAAAAAAAATGCTATCAGACTTAAAAGTTCATGTGCCACTTCATCAGACTTTTAGCTGGTGCCAAGGTCCATGATTAAAGAATGACAGAGAAACTCCTAAGGTATTCTAATCTGTTTCCAGGGTTATACCTGCCCATGGATTGCCTCGCTTCGTAGCGTGACACTTTTCCTTTCTCACTTTGCCCTTGGCTGAGCTGAATACAAATTCAGAGTTATTTCCTTCTCCTTGTAGATGGACAGAAATATCAATGGATTTCAGCTGTCTTTTGAATTTACATTGATGAGTAAAATAGAACTTAAAAAAAAGAACCCAACAAAACAACAAAAAAAGCCAACCCCAAAGTGAGCAAAAGTGAAATATGAAGGCTGCCAGCCTTTATTTGGAACTCTGAAGCACTTCACTACGAAAATTGGAAATTGCACCCTTTGTGCAKCTGGTCCAGAGTTCTCTTTTAGTTCTCTTTGTAGTTATAGATAAGGAAATAATGAACGAGCCTGGAAAGAGTGAAGGCTTAAAGGACGTTGCACAGGAACTGGTCAAGATTCCTTTACAACTTTTGGATACTCCTTTGAAAAACAGGTTCAGCAAATGGCAAAGCCACAGTTTGGAAAGCACTTAGTGGAGAAACCCCCTGGACTATTACATCATGATTTCAACTTTGATTCAGTAAGCAATGCACTTATGAAGTTCTTTATATCTATTTATAAGTACAGACTTGAGGGAGAAGAGATAAACTGCCCAGTGTCTAAAATCTCCATATGAATTCTGCCTGGCTAAGCAAAAATCACCTGTGAATTCGTTGAAATGTGCATTTTATTAATGTTACTCAAAAATGCTTTTATAGTAAAGTAAGCTTAATCTAAATAAAAAGTAAGCCAAACTGCTACATAGAATGCAATGTTTCAAAAATATTCATTCCCACTGTACTCTTCCCAATCACATTTTAAATTCTTTTCAAAACTACTTGTCAGATTAAACATTTTTCTCCTAAAAAAAAAAAAATAACACTCATTATTTTACATGCTGAATAAATATTTTATAAGTTTGATAGTGTCAATGATATTTGAATATAATTATATTGTATAAAAATGCATTTCTTTGGCACACTATACAACTTTGAATATGTCAGAGGCTGCAGAGAAAATGTAGCAACTTCATTTAATTAGTTGCATTCAAATAAAGCTTTGTAGAGCAAACATGAAAATATGGAGCTTCTTAGCCCTTTATTTTCTAGAGGAACTGTAACAGATACGGAGTATCATTTTCTACTTATTATGAAAAGTAGAAAACTAAACACTACCAAGACCTTTGCAATACAGATAGTAAAACAAAGCCTTTTAGCATACATCCATAAAATTTAGCAGCAGACAGAAGAAAAAGTTATTACTTTGCTCATATACTCTCAGCACATTCAACTATATTTTTTACTTATTTTTCATATSCTCCTTGGTTAATCAATGGTCATTCTTACTTATAGCATTTATTTAACCCTAATTCTGGTATATTTTTAATAAATGGGTAGAAAATATCCCTAGTTTGACAATACTACTGCCTATAGGAGCCAAATGTAGCACTGAAGTTACTCAGGAATATATTGCCTGATCCTGCAGCTGTTGAAGTTAATAGCAAGATTCCCACTGGATTTTCACAGAGACAGGATTTTACTCCAAAGTTCCTGGCAGGTCATCAAACTGCTTGAATTAAGAGGCCTATTCTCTTAGGGGAACTCACTGGGGGTTTGGAGCTCATTTTGTGAGCTGCATGCATGCAATTGCTCTTTGGGTAATATAAGCTGGCCATGCAAACTCACTTGAACAGGGTGCAATTCCACCTGCATCCCCAAACAGCTTCTGTCATCACATATGCACAAATGCTCTGTTCTAACACTATGAAAATTATTTGTAACCAATGTGGAAAATTACTCCATCTAAACGCAGAAAATATTAAATACAAATTCATGTCTCTCAAAAGTTGGGCTCATTCACTCGTTTTCRCTTAAATCAAAAAGTAAAAGGTGCCAGTATATTCATCCTCTCTGATCAGTCCAGTGTTTCCCAGTGCAATTCCTTCCACTAAATAGCTCTGTTTTCAAGGAGATACTCATCTCATCATAAATACTGTAGATCACCAAGATATCACATCACTGCATATATATGCTCAGCACAGAGGTGCTAAGAGAAAAGYCACAGCCTTTCCCCCACAACATCCACAATGAAATTCATAATCCAGTTTTTACCACACACATAAATTATTTCACTTTCAAAGAAGTATAACCTATTGGTGGCAACACATCTCTTCCAGAGAGTTCACTTCTGTGGGCATTTGCAGAAAAAATAACTATTTTCTTCAATTCTTAAGGTAGAACACCAATATTAGAGAAGAGCACAAAAATAAATAGAAGACATACAAGGCTACCAGTGCTTAGCTAGTGTTTACAATTGTCATCGTGTGCTCCCCCTCATCACTACTTGTTGGATGTGCTTGTAGAAGGGTTGCTGGGACAGCTGAAGAGATGCAGGATTATTCTTGCTAGTATGATCTGTACAGTTTCAACAATGTTTCTTGTGTGAGAACTGGAGAAGGTGAAAAGGCAGGTTTCAATCTAATTCTAACTSTGCCTTCTCTAATTCTAACATAAAGAATGTGACCTTTACTAAATTACAGCAGTTATATGTTTGCACAATATACTAAAATGCCAAACACCACCGTCACCCACTTAGTACACATGCTCCTGGMAAGATTAGCATGCTACCGTGCCTCATTCCTCATGTCATTGTGGAAGAAAATAGCTGAAAAAAGTCAAAAGTATTACAGGATTTTGTAGTAAAATTTTAATTTATTTTTTCTAATAATAAATCATAAGAGCATAATATCTTAAGAGGTGTGTCACCCCGTACTTCCGGGTGGGTTAGAGCAAAATTATTATTCCTTGATCAGCAGGGTCTRTGCTCTTTAGCCTTATTTATAAAARRTCTTTTTCAGTAGATGTAGGATTATAAGGCAGTAAAATTTCTTTTTGAAACATGACAAAAAATCAACTTTATAATTGCCACCACACCAAGGGTAACTGTTCCTCTTCCCATAGAAAGAGGATTCCTCTTTCTTAGGAATACTGTGTTTAGTACAAGTCATACTACCTGTAGCTATCTGACATTCTTTCAGCTAAGTATTTTTACTTATAAACTTTACCAAACTGTTCCACAGCCAAGAGTTAATTTAAGGTCAAATCCAGAAATAAAGGTGGTTTACATCTGCTTATTCAGGGTTCTGAGGGGAAGAAACTGAATTCCATGGTCAGAATCAGTACCAGTAATGAGGTGTTTATAAGAGAACTGAACTAATATTGTTGGGCCCCATTTCCTCCCAGCTTTGTCTGTCTTTTTTTTCCCCCTGCAGAACTGACTTGCTGGTGCTCCTTTGCCTGTTACATGCCCACACACATGATAATTCCAGTATTTGTGCCATATGCAGCCATAGCACTTTCTGTACAAAATCTAGCTATGAGGGCCAAAAAAGTTCCTCCTTTGCTATTCACATCTGACACTGAGGAAATAAGAAAAAGACCCAGACTTTGTGTTGGCTGGAAGAGGAGGGTCTGAGTTTACAGAGTGGAGAAGACAACTGTTGCCAGTTCATATGGTTAAAGGTCACAGCAGTTCCTACTCCAGCCTGATTCTGGGTGACAGCAAACATTTCTGCCAGGGCAGAGCCCGAGGGAGACAGGACAGACACACACCACATTCTGTGTGCTGCTTCTGCTAAAGCACACGAATCTAAAGTTTATTTGAAAGTGGCAACTACCAATACCAAGTGTACACACACTTTGATCACAACTCCAATGTTATTTTAGTGTTTCTCAGCCTGCCATCRAATCATCTTTAAGGTAGATGGAGCACTGCAAATCAGAGACATGGCTAAGTATTATGTAAACAGAGCTCAATGATCTCTAACTTGCTTTAGTTCCTGAATTAAACAATGCAGGTGTYTGAAATCAAAGCTGTGAAACTCTTTGCAGCCTGAAGGCAAAAAAATTTAGTAAGCTCATTTCTGATGCCACAATTGTCTGTACAGAGCTGTGTTTAAAGCTTGTTTAATTCTATCTACTTCAGTAGGGTGGAGAGCTCAGCTTCTTCCAGGCAGATGGCAACAATCACCACCCCCCAGCCCATCACCCCCACTCCAAAGGAGGTATGCACATAAATCTACTGACTTCTCACCCACCATRAAGGTTATCTCATAAAGAAAAAGGCACATTTATTTAATATTCTGTTGGAATAGCTCTGTTTAAGAACAGTAAGAAAGAGATCTAGGCATTACAGGTGAAAACCAATATTCCCATGAACAGTATGGGGAAAAATACAACAAACGCTGTGCAAGGTATAATAATTAGACACAATATTAGCTTAATATTCTCTCTTTGAAAAGGTAGCTGATTACATAGCACACATTATGAAACTGAATTTTGGTAATGATTTTTATATGATTGYACACAAATACTAGTTATGGTGGAGGAGAAGCAGCTTCAAAGACCTATGGATAATGTTATTTAATGAAAATATTATAAGGGATAAAACAAAATCAGACAGCAAGGAGGTTACCAGTTCTTGAAAGACTGATATGARGATTGATATTTTTACATATTGACATGTTACATTAACTAACACGAAGTAGGAATGCATTAATGACAGCCATTATTGACATAAAATGTAGTGTTTTAAAACTGCATGTGGATGATGATTTTACAAAGATAGTYTGGTCTTTTGGAAAAGAAAAAACAGAAATGGGATTAATATGAAAGGACTAATTTCTGTTATTAAGTGGAAAGCTCATCATTCGGGGATGATGGGGAGGAAAAGCTCAAATGTGCTAATTGATAAAGAGTCAAATACAAGTTTGAAAAAAAAAGACATTAAGAAGCTGAGAAAATGTACAGCATCAGTCAAAGTGCACCTGTGATATTGCATGAAGTGTTTGTTTGAGACAAGAATTTATATCAGAGAACTTAACCTACTTTGTATAGTAAACATAAAACGTCAGAGGAGATGGAATTTCTGCCTTTAAATAAATCAGATGGGTAAACTCTGGGGAAGGCAGAACTGGGGAGAGCACTATTTCATGGTGATTGCCAACCCAAAGCAGAAACAAACAGCGTGGTAAAAACATCATAATGTTCAGTTTGGTGTTTAAGAAAGGGATATCAGTAAATAGCCACCAAAGACTCTTCAGTGTCTCCAGAGGCATCAAGCAAGAGAAAAACCTAAAACTTAATTAAGCACTATTAATTAGTGAATCCTGCATGTACAATTTAACTACCACTCTTCCAAGATCTCTAGTAAATATTAATTCTCCCATAAATCTGCCCAGCCTAAAACTCTCGTATARAAAAACTATACAGAACATTTCTGTCTTTGAGGGGGGATGACAGGAGGGTTTACACACAATAATGTTTTGAATACTAGTTAAATTTATTTTCAGGTTATTGAAAGTAGAGCCCAGAARAGTCACAACAATGCCATCTAAGTATAAATCAGAGTTTCCTATTACATACACCATGAAGTTTTACTGCTTTTTATCACAAATAAAGTGCTCAGGCAATAGATATTTCAACAGACAAGAAAACTTAATAAACATTTTCTTTTCTTATTTTCTTGTCATAACAAGGAGACAATTAAAAAGCATGTTCATAATATTTCAGATACTCTAGTTGCCTCTGAATTGATTCATCTGGTGTTTATGTAACAAGAACTAGATAAAACAGTCTGATAAAACCCAAATCCAAAYAATCACCCTTCTCAACTATACCCAAATGTTTTAGTTCTAGGCATATATTGATAACACTGATCCAATAACTTTCTGGCAGATGACAAACTACAAAAAACATGTTCACATCAGGGRAAGGTGCAGCTTTTTTAAAGGAATCAACACTTAYGTCTGATGCAGAAATTTTTCCTCAAGAGATTAAAGATTATTCTGCTGTATGGTACTGGTTTGATGGAAGCTGAGGCACCAGCATATCACTAGTTACAAAGAGATCAAAAAATGTTTTTATGTAAGCCATGCACATAATCCAAAAATTTCAGTGATGGTTAAAGGTAGTTSTATATAGTTTATCCATAATAAAATAACTAAAGGATGAGCAAAGGTAATTAATTCTATTAAGCTGTATTCAATTCAGATTCTGAGGGAACATGTAAACAAGGTCCTCCAAATCATTGTTTTTTTAAATTGCTATCTATGTTTATCCAACCTACAGCTATAGTTCATCTTACATATATAATTTAAACCATTAAGATCTTGTATCAAAAAACAGTCAAGACCCTCAACATCTCTTGCAACCTGCAGGGGAAACAGAGAAAAAAATCAGATCCTTTCAACAAAAAAAACCTTTGACCTCTACACACTCTGATGAAAGGGCTAATTTAGATACTGAAAAAACATATTTAGATGCTAGTACATTTTCCTTTCAAGAACTGGTGTTSGCCTACTACTACTTGCATTTAGCCATTGGTGGCATTTTGTTGCAGGGAAACATATAAGCCAACTACAAGTTTGATTCAATTTTTTAACCTATAATAACCAACACAAGAACTGCCTGATCTGAAAAAAATCTAAAATTGTGTTTAAGATCAGTGATGGAAGACAGAAGTAGTTATGCTTTCATTTTTTTTCTTTCCTTCTCATCCCTAACCAGAACTCCTCTGCTCTTTCCTGCCAATGGGTAAATCAGGAAATATTTCAGAACTACAAAATGTTACAGGATCACAACATTCTTCCTGCTACCTATTGGTGATAAGCTTATATTAATCTATGAAATGTAAGCCTTCAGCCCCAAAAGAAAATGGATCTGACAATAATATTTAACGAACAGATATTTCTTAGGATACTCACTTCTGGGACTAAAAAATAATTATTCTGAGACCAGTTCGCTACTACTTCTTGTCTTGACTGGCATGCTAAGCCTTAGAGGAAAACCAGCAACTGCTTCAGACCTTGCTGGGGCACACCCAACCTGGGCAGGTGTTCTTGGACCCTGTGCTGATGCTCTCAGGGTTGGAGAGAGCTGTGCTGATGCTCTCAGGTTTTGTGGTGGCAGTTTGGAGTTCCATGTCCCATGGAAAGAGAGAAAAGCAGTCTGCAATGCACAGAGAGCATGATGTGGACAGAGAAACTGGGGTGGTTGTGCCTTTGGAGGCAAAGCTGTATCTCAGTGCCTCTGCCCAGCTCTGTTGAGTTCCATTTCCAGCAATGCACTGGCTAATTGTAGAACATGACCCAGGCTCTCAGCTTTTACTCTACAGCAGAACTAACCCAATTCACCTCTCCCAAAACACCAGCGCAGTACACTGTGGAAACATTTGTGGCTCCAACCTTCCCAGATTGTCCCGACAAAACAAGTATTTTCAGAACCTGACTGTTAGGTTAGTTAACATAGTTAAATTTATATCCCCRCATTTCAAAAGTGTTTCTATTTTTAGTATATTGGCATTTTTTAATCTCTGCTAGTGGGTTTTGAAACATAATGTCTCATTTGAATATATTAGCATATCAGTACCACAAGGTCATTTCAGAATGCAGGAGAAGAAAGCAGTTTTATGTGCTGTTATTTTCCAAGAAAAGTGGGAGAAGCAATAGAGTAAATAGCCTACGATTGTGTTAAAAAGACCCCCAAAACAAAACTACCAAAGCAAAACAAAAAAAACCCCAGAAACAATTCAAACAATTCATTCAGCATCAAMGGGCATTGATGCACCTGTGTCATGGATAGCTCTGATCTAAACTGTTCTGGATCCTTTTGCTTTTATGGATACTAAAACCGCCTAATACTTTTTTCACATGTGAACATCGCAAAAGTTCTATGATGACAAAGACAAAATTTAATGGACTCACAGCGTTTCATTAATTGTTGCTAAGCAACTCTACATTTGTAGACCATTACATTTCTGGTCAGTATGAGTAGCAAAGCAATCAAAAAACCCCAAAACAAAAGGAGCAGCCTGTTCAATACCTGTGCTTAGCTGAGAGTGCACCATGGGTACTGGGGGGCTGGGCTTGCTTTGACAATCATGGCCCTCGCGAAAATCTTTTAACAGTGGTACCATGACAGAGTTAATTACAGTCTCCTGCCTTTGCCAATTCAAAAACGGTCTACCAGAGATGAGCAATCCAAGAAATATTTTTTCATTAAAAGATCCTATTAAATATTTATCTTCAGTAAATCAGMAGATTTGAAAATTTCAAAAATTATACACTGCATATAATTATACTGTAATCCAAAACAGAAACTCATTATGGTATTTTATATTACAGCTATCCAATAAATTCCAGAAACTCAGTGGAAGGCTAACAATTAGAGGCAACATGGCATTCATTCTGAATTTGTTTTGTTCATCAGGGAAACACTATCTTTAAAATTTGCCAAGAAATTTGGGGTTGAACTTGCTTGCTCTCATTGTGCCTCTAGATCCATTGCTATAGTTTGGATCCATCCATCTAAAGTATGTTTGAGAACACACAAACCTGAACACAAAATGAACCAGTAGAAAATTGAAAGGTCATCATCAAATTATATATTCTTTTTGATGTTATCAAATTCCTYCATCTTTCATTTGCTTTCATTATTCTTCAAAGAGACTTAAAAAAATTACTCCTCCCTTTTTGATCAGTACAGCAATCAGAAAGTCCACAAGTTAATATTTTCCACTAGTATATTGAGAAATTAAGGTGAAAATTGATTTAGGAAGCATAAGCGTCTTCYTAAATTATAGGATATTTCAGAGGGTACTTACACTGCTTCTTGAACTTTTGAAATTTCAGATTGATAGACTGAGCAAAAATGCTTCTATTTGCATTTTAGAAGGCATTCATTCATGTATCCAACTAAGATGTAGTACAGGCAACAGAAGTTTGTGAAAGCATCTGAGGAAATGATTTGAGGATTCAAATTAGGTTTTCTTTCACTTTTTRGTTGTGGTGGAAAAATAATATAGTTGTAAATATGGTTCTTTAGGGAAATAGAAACACCTATGTGTGCTTTGACCGTTTAAAGCACAAAACCTAACATTTCATTTTTTTGAAACTGTTTCTTATTCCTCCATATCACCAGATGTGCCCTACTCCTTTTGACAATGAGAAAAGTTGCTTTCCAGACTTCTGTCCACACACGTCCTCTAAAGTGTGCCAGCTGGAGGGGATTATTCCCTCTCCTTGCTCTACTGGTCAAGCTCCTGTTCACACAACCCAAGTGGTCACTGCCCAATTTGCTGCTGATACCTTAAGTTTTAGCTTTCATGTTTTTCAGATTCTGTGCTGCCTGGGGCTGTAGTTCTGAGCCTCATATGAAGTGTTAGTCAGCTCTCTTCACAGGGTAGGGAGACAAAACAAATCCTTTTCCTGCTGAAGACCAAGGACAGTGGTTACAAGTTTTCAGGCCCAAAAGCACAAACTGAAGAGAGAAAACAAGGATGGGACTTCACAACCTGAAGCTGTAATTGGACAATTAAACCCCAATACGCAAATGGACCAAAAGTTATAAAAGTGCGAGACCTTGTGACCGGTCGTCCATTTTGTGACCATTTTCAGTCCACCTTGTGTGTAGTCCTGGTCAGGCTCTTGTGCTGCCCAAGMTGTACCCTTAAAGGCCTTTTAGTAGATATTGACTTTATTCTCYAGCTCTGCCCAGTCTCTGTTCCAGGTCAGCCTTCCCAAGGCATCACTGCCAGGGCACTTTCCTTGCCCACATCCCACTTGCTGCCCAGCAGGATCCCCATGGCCTTTTCCACAGGGCTGTTCCCTGCCAGTGCCCAGCCTGCCCTGCTGGCAGGGGCTCCCTGCAGGACTGGGCCCATGTCCCTGCTGAGTTCCACRTGGTCCCCATCAGAACATTGCTCCAACCTGTCTGGGTGTGAGGGACAGGGCAGAGTCAGGAGAGGTGGACACTGGGACAGGAAAACCTGGAGTAAAACCAAAATAACCCAAACACYGGGGAGATGACAGGAACAAACCATAACTCATCAAAACTTATCAAAAACCCACCACCACAGCCCTGCTGTAGAACAGATGAGCTGCTCCCCCAGGTGTGTGTCACCTGCTGAGCCTCATCCACTCCTCTGCTTAAAAACTTGCACAGGATGGGGCCCAGGACTGACCTTTGTGTGCTGCTTGTCTTACTGGCACCCCAGCAGAGTACAACCCCCTCCTCTGGGTTTGAGCATACAAACTCTTTCCTTACTCATCTGCTTGTCCACCCATCCAGACTGCAACATCCCAACTAGGAGAAAAGAATGCCATGTGTGACTGAATGAAAAATGCCAGCAGCACTTTTTTAAGCTGGTGGCTCGGCCCATCTGAGTACTGAGAAATGCTGTGGGTTCACAATTGTTAATTATTTCTTTTTCTGTTCATGTTCTTTAACTTCTACGTGCTCTAAATAATTTTATGCTCATGTATACAGCAATTATTTTTCTCTCACAAGGAAGAAAAATTAACATCTAAATTACTTCAAAAAGCCAATAACCTGTAAAGCTGTTWGAGCTACTCTGACTTCAGCAAATTAGTAGAAACAAAACACCGTAGGATATGAATTGGACTTATTTTTAAAGAAGAATATTTAATTGAACCAGGTTGAATATATGAAGACTGCCTTTTATCTGACAGTGTGCATGACTCTAATCTATTGATATTTAGAAAAAACCTTCTCTTGTTACTATTTTTGTAATGAAGGGAATTATCTCAACTGGCAAAGTATAGCCAGTTATCATCTCATATTCCAGATCCAAAAAGAGGTTACTTAAAACCCTTTAATTAAGGAAAAGAAGGCAATTTCAAAAGAAGATTTCAATAGTCATTTTCATATCAGCAACTTTTAGCTGGCAAAAGAGAYTTTTTTTGTCAAAAGCTAATAGAATCCACAAGTCCAGAAGCARAGTGTTGGCAGCAATTATTTCAGAAGGGAATTACTGACAATGTTACATAAAATTTTCTCAAGGGAAATCTAAACTCATGCTACATTATTTTAAAGTGAGTTTTAATGTCTTTCYTAGAACTAGAGTAGTTTAGGAGTTTAAGTATGGAACATTTACATCATTACCAACACACACAGTTGTTACTATAA
Source organism: Mixornis gularis (assembly GCA_003546035.1). NCBI lineage: Eukaryota > Metazoa > Chordata > Aves > Passeriformes > Timaliidae > Mixornis > Mixornis gularis. The sequence continues at coordinate 551,863 of QVAJ01000070.1, forward strand.
CTATATACAAGGAACAAAAACATACAGSGTGTTGCAATTGATTTAAAATATTTTAGCAAGTTTTTCAATGACACCAAGCTCTGTGGTGCAGCTGACACAYTGGAGAGAAGGGRTGCCATCCACAGGGACTTTGAAAGGCTTTTCAAAGAGGTGAGTCCACACAAACCTCATRAAGTTCAACAAAGCCAAGACAAGGTTCTGTGCCTGGGTCAGGGCAATCCCAACACAAGCACAGGCTGGGATGGGTTTCAAAAGAGAGAATGGATTGAGAGCAGCCCTTGGGAGAAYGAYTTGAAGGTGCGGGTTRGCAAAAAGTTCAACATGATCTGGCAGTGTGTGCTTGCAGCCCTCAAAGCCAATTGTGACCTGGGCTGCATCCAGAGCAGCATGGCACCTAATTAATTAGTTTTAAATTTTTTTTTTAACTAAAAGAACACAGAAAGAAAGTACATTATCACAACTCTGGAAAATGCAGGCAGAAATTGAAATATTTTAGCAAACAAACCATTCTGTGAGCMCAGCCTTAATACCAGAAAGTTTCAAGTCATCTTAAAATGTGCAGTTGAAGTGCAATGGGAATTACAAAATAGACCTCTGCTCTCATTTATCTATATCTATMTATATATATGTATGTATAATGATACCATAACACATTATTTGTCCTAGTGTGTAGGACTATTGTCACACGCAATTTCACTATTTCAGCACAGCATTTCCTCCCAAAGTTTATACCCCTCTTTCTCTGAATTGAGAATTATTAATTCCCGTGATGTTATTCACCACAACATCTCCAAGTGTTTTATAAGCATCATGGGACAGATGGGAAAGCTGAGACAGAATAGTGAAGCAGCTCTCAGAAGGTGATGCAGCAAGACTCCAGTAAAACCAAGAACAAATGTCACAGTCTCAACATCTATCTGTGAGACACACAGTATACAAATATTACATCCTTCATCATTCCTCCTACCTTAGGTTTAAAAGCAAAGACTCTCATAGAGATTTATGTTTACCTTCACTATATATATATATATATATATTATAGTCCTTCACATATTAAATATTTTAAGTTTATCCTAGCTTTTGGTTTTGTTCTGAATTAAATATTATAGAAAATATTGCCCGTTGTAGTCTTACAGCTTGGAAAATTAGCTCTGAGAACAGAGACTGAAACCTACAAATTGATGGAAAACACAAGTTCTTACGACAGATCAGAGGCAGTCACAGGTGATTTTTCAGCAGCCTGACACAGCTGGAAGAATACTGGATCAAAGACAAAGAACAATATCTAACCCTGAGATAGCAGTGCTGTTTTGCAGAATGTGTTTGCAGGTGTCTGACAGCCTCTAACTCTGCTCATGCAAGGACATACAGGGAGTGTACAGAACAAAATGCAGTGTATGTGTATTTTATTTTCTGTGTAGATATTTTCTGGTTTCTGTGCACACTCTCTCCCTGGCATTTGTTTGTGGCTCATGGTAACTACATCTCTAAGGAAAGCAAGGACAGGTGTCCCTGGAATTTCTGCATACAAGCACTTCATGGACCTCTGTAACTTTACCACTGAGCTCCCTTAGGCTGATATAATCCTTGAACTCAAACCCCATCAGAAAACATTGCTCATGTATGGATCTTTTTAGCTGTTCCTGGGGAATTTATCCCATCACTGATCTTTCAACATTTTAAATAGCTTCTCTAAGAATTCACAGCAGTAGCTATTTCAAATAATTTTATCAGTGTCTCTACTGCCTCTTAAGATGTATTCATCTTTTTTGCAAGCATGCTTTTCCTGTAGCTTCTAGATAGTAGGGTAGACTACCTATTTTTSCAGTAACTCCATACAGGGATGAGAGACATGGTAATAAGTTCATTAATATTAATCTGGTTTACTCCTGAGGAAAATGAGGAAATTGGGAGTTTTAGAAATTTCTTTCAAATTAAGTTTTACCTCTTATGGTCACTAGTTACCAAATATTTCTGTAGTTGCAGCTGTTTATACACATTATTTTGAAAGCAAGTTATAAAAGTCTGTCATATAACCCAGAGTTAGCAGCCAGTCCATGACAAATACTTTTGGTATCATTTCATGAAGGTCAGTTCACCAAACATGCATATGTCTCTCTGCTTGATGCCTCAGCTATCTAATCTTCAATATATATGAGTGTATTCAATCAAGCCTGATTAGCTTCTTCCCTTTGGTYCAAGTTTCTTAACTGCAGTGCCCATAAATTCTGGTGATACAGACAGGCTCAAATTCTAGTAAGATAAATTCAATTTCCCTTCATCTAAAAATAYATTAAAACAAAACACAGTGAACAAAGAAGTGAGAGGAATATGGGGAAATAAAACTAAAAATACAGCTCTCCATGAATCTGAAATTAAATTAAATTTGCAGGGACAAATTGGGACTTGCCTTATGGTAAGCACAAAGCAGATCAAGGTTACAGAAGCCATTAGTCCCCCACAGAGACCTCCTCTTCTCTTTATTCCAGTGAGACCTTTGCTGTGTGATGTCTCAAAGACACAGCATGAAAACTTGAACTAAAGATTCGTTTTCTAACTCAGCCACAAGCGCATATTTATATATTCTCAAGTGGACAAGTATCTCAGTGCCTTTCATCACTCCTGACAGYACAGACATGCCCTATTTAGAACCAAGCCACTGCCCTTAAGCTGAGAAAAAGTTTTCAGTATATTTAAGATAAAGAACTATAAATCTATAAATATATTTAAGATAGAAATTAATGAGTGACTGCCTACCTGGGAGTTCTAAAATCTAACATTGCTTACATGTTTAATTCTTGCTCTGTAAATATTCTGCTACGGTACAATAAATAATTTCCAATTGCACTGGAGCCTAAAGTGATTGAAATATTTATCCAGTAGCTGAATTAGAGGAATTATTCCGTAGTGAAAGATTTAATTATCTTGAGAAAGGTTCCCAAAACTGAATGGTTTGAAAAATTACCTTTTAAAATCCATTTTAGAGATACTATTAAAGTCTTGATTAAAGAAAAGACAAAGATTATTGTGACAAGTGAAAGCCCCCACCAAGATGTGGATTTTTTAAGATATAAATATTACACAACGAGCAAAGCTAAGACAAATTGTACTTCCTTCTTCATAGAAGATTCTAGTGCATGAGCAGATTGAGCATATTTGCATGTTTAATATAATCTCCTCTGCTCCTCACTTCAATGCATTCTGATATGGCCATTATTATTTACTGTCTCCACAAACTACATTTAACCTCCCCCAGTCCAGAAAAGTCATGAAAAGATTATCATCTTTTAGAGCTCTCTGAATTTCTACATATTCATTTTACTTTCCTGACATCTTCCACATGTATGAATTATTTCAACTTTTCTAAACAATTTTCAGCAGAATGATGAAAAAAAAAGTGAGAGAAGTGTAGTGTCCCAAAGGCTGTTAAGTATTTCTAGAATTGTACTAAACTACASTCACATATATTCTTTCCTAGCTTATTGGAAATCAAGAAAACAGATATACAGTGTGCACACCAAAGTATCCTAAAGTGCCCAAAGCACAATTCAGGATACTATGTGTAGAAACCAAAATGTCCTTTTTAGTTAAGAAATAGATTCAAATCAGATACAAGCTGATTTGGTAATAATTTAATAACTTTTATAGTGATTCTTATTACCTGGTTAGTTACCACCGGTTATGTACCTTTATTACAAGAAAACTCACATAGTATTCTGAGGGGCACTTCTGTCCCAGTTTTAAACTGGATTTGTCAGCAATGCAACACATGGGAGACTATTTTCTGAGRGAGAATGATTAAGAGAGTTGTAGAAGTAGAAAAAAAAAAGTTTTGAATAGAAATAACAAGGTACACAAAGCTGTGAGTGATGTTTACCTTAATGTGCATGATACTCTGCACAACTTCACAGCCTCACTTTCACTGTAATGATAGCATCACTTAGAATTTAGTACCTTAATAATTAACAYATACACACATTTTTGCAGGATATCAACAATCTATTGTGCATAGGCGGATAAGGAAAACCTTTCTCAAATACAAATAAGCACACCTTCGGTGCTGAAAACCAAGGAGAGCAGCAAAATACAAATTAGACTGTGGGATCCTGCTCTCTCTGCACCTTGCCCAGAGAGTTTTGATGTTAAGCAGGTTTCACACACATCCACTTGTCAGAGAGTCACTGTGGGCAGATGTTCCTTGTTACACTGGTTTACACGAGGTATTGAGATCAAAGACTGACAACAGGAAAACAGGAATGGTCTTTCCCACCAGATCCTCTCTACAAACACGAAGAAAGCAGATAAGAGCCATCTGTTATTTTGCCAGTACAGATGTTGGTTTGTTTTGTGAGACCTTTGCTGCATATCCACTTCAACTGGGATAAACTTCACTTTGTTTACACTGGGAACAAGGAGCAGTGTGTACATTCTGAAAGGCAGCTAACAGCCCATTAAAGGAACTATAACTAATGACAGTGAGACAGAATGGCAGGAAGTACAGTTCCAAAACAATACTAAAAATAAGAACCAGTCAAAAAATGAGAGTTGGCAAAAACTTGTGTCAGTTTTGCCAAGAATTTGATTAAAAGTTCACTTGAAAACTTGGTTTGTTAAATTTTGAATATAGCCTGATTAGCAAGAATATTCAGGGGATCTCTCAGCTACATGGATATTCCTTTTTTTTCCTATTTTCCCTTGTTTCTCTTTCCATTATATTTTCTTAAAATTATTTTTGCARTAAAAGTCTTACAGCTCCTCTGTTCCTTGTTATATACTAACCCAATCATCCTCTCTACTTTAACCAAGGTTTCTGCTTTGAGTCTTGGCTTTCTGTTAGGAATTCTATCCCATTTTAATGTCACATGTTTTTATATCCCTAGTCAGAACTGGGGAGATAAAAACCCAAAAGGAAAACAACTTTATTGTTCTATAGAAGCAGAACAATCTGTTCATCCCTAATCTCTCAAATTGATGTTACAATTTGGTCTTGGTAGTAGAACTGGGATAAATGCTAATATTCTAATAAGAGCCTAAAATATGTATATGTATTTGCATGAAAATATACTTTTTTTTTTTGCCTGTAGCCTAAGACAACTAACACAATTTTAAGTATACTTTCTTAATATCAGTCTAATAATTTTCAGTTGTCTCATTTCCATACTACTGGAATAATGCAAGTTCTTCTAAATACAACATTATGAAGTACAGCAAAAGCCTTTTGCCTCATATTGGCAAAAAGTTACCAATGAGCACATTGCTTATTATTAAAGGCCCATTAGGCAGTTTAAGAACAGGCAGAAAGGTCAGGATCACCACATCTCATCAAGGTGCACATCTCTCTAGGAAGAGTTTTTCTCTAGGAGGCACATGTCAATTCCGAGCCTCAACTCTGCTCTCTCTTTATGTGCCATGTAAATTCCCCTGAAATATGGCTGTAGCTTTACTTTGCTCTCAGGGACAGCAGACACACATTGCAGTGCAAATAGGGTGCACATATGACATTACTTTGAGATTCAGAGACTAAAGTTTCCTTTCTGCCCTGATTTTCAAAGCAGAAAAAAAAGGGGTTTTTCCCCTCACCTAAAATTTAAATTGCCCTGCACCTYCTGTCTCCTTTCTTGCACAGTTTCATAGCCCACCATAGAAACTCTCATGCTGGTTGATTGTGAGACTAATCAACACTCCAGCTCTGTTACCTGCCAGGTATGTACAGAAGATCCTTAATCGGAGCCAAAACTTGTATTTCTTTCTTTGTGGTTTCCTTACTGCACCATAGATCAATCTCACAGATTCAKAAATCTTCAAGAGACTTTGATTTCACACATTATGAGGCCTTTMCATTTAAATTGCTATTAGTGCCATTTCAAAATAACTCTCTTCTGACAGCAAATTTAATACTTAGAGAAATCTTGGTAGAACACAGATTTTTGTTATATAGAGGCAATTATTGCACATACCCGAGACCATTATGTGCCATACCACCTTTTTTTAGGACTAACCAACCAAAGGACCAATATGTAAGCACAAAACAGCAAAGCCAGCACATCAGTAATCCAAAGGACACTCTATTAAGTAGCATATTTTCACTTTCCAGTTGAGCAGATTGAGACACAGCAAGTTTTTCCCTTGGTAGAACAGCTCCACATTGGCTATGAATCCTGCTCTCTATAAAACACTGTCACATGATGCAAATCCTCTTCTATTCCAGATGTCGAAGCACAAGCTAAACTTTTGATGAAAATTAAATAATGAAATGGGAATCACTCATATTCCAGTCATTACATTATTTTAATTTTCCTGCAGTATTCACATTGAAAATAATGCAGTAACATTTTGAAAGCATTGTGAAAGACCTGTTTTCATATTTCTATACACTTGTGCCTTGGTAGCTTTTAAAAAAGGCATCTCTTCTGCCTGTTGTCAAAGTACTGAAAATAATTAGCTGATAATGACTAGATGTGGCAACTCCAGGACTTCAGACATATAACATTTCCATTAAGCCATCTATAAATACAGTCATTAAATGTAAGTAATTACTCCTGAGTGATTGTCACTTAGCACATGTGAGTCAGACTTGAGAAATACAAAAAGACCTTGTTTCTACAAATGCCTTGTCCAAAAACATTTTAAATGGTGTTCTCCAACATAATTAAAGTACAAAGACAAGGATATTCGTTATTCATGTTGATATATCTGGTGGCTAGTAGAGAAAATTTTTAAAAACCAATAAAAGCATCAGTTGCAAAGTATTCCTTTCAGAAAGGGAAGCAAAACAAAAGAAAAAGAAAGGAAGCCGGGAAACCTTTCAAATGTTTGTATTTCTCTGTGCAATTACAGCTCTCCAACAACTCTGTCCGTGCTCTCAGTCCTTTGGGGATTGCATTTATTGAACTATCAGATCTGCCCTGCTGCCAAGCCTGCTGAGAAATTCTCACAGAGAAGTGCATTGATTAATTTTGCTGTCTTGCAGAGATTAACTGGTACATATCTTAGTCCAGAAAAAGGGGAAAAGAATGTCAAGTTGAGCACTACCACCATCAACCTGATATTTAGGTTAGAGCATAGTCCTTGAACTAAAGAATTTAGTCCAATACTGTGAAGAAGTATAGGAAAATACAAATACAAGCCGTCAATATTACAAAGGTCTTTGTTATTAAGGATGCCTCATCCTAACAGAAAAATGGAAGAACTTCTCCCCTTTTCACTTCTGTTTTTCTCAGCCCAGATATGCCACTGAGCACCCATTTACTAAAGAAACAGTAGGCACAGGGGCAGACTGGCTAAATGACACTCCTGCAGTAACAAACTCCTTCCCACACAGCAGCACACACTTATTGTAGTAATCATCAGTGAGGTTCAGCAGTCAGGAGAATATATCTGAAAATTATAAAAAGGACTAAGTTTTAACTTCTACACTTCCTTCTTTTTGGGTAATACCCRCACCTATAGTTTTCATTTCTAAGTAGGAGAGAAAATAGCTTTTTTCCTTCAGAAACTACTACACAGGTACAATGGAAGCTGATATCCTGTTCAGTTACATTTGCTAAACGAGAAGGCTTTTGTGGTGATAGTGCCTTCTTTTCTTCCTTTCACTAATGAGAAAAGATTATTTGCTGAAGTTGAGAGAGGGCTTTAGTGATGAATTCAAAAACAGAACGTCAAGTAATTTCAGAAACAAAGAATGATGACTTTTCATACCAGAAAAAGTGCAGTKTTAATATCTGATGGAAAATTAAGCAAATATTTCCATTTCCTGAAGAAAGATGACAGTAGTAGACATGATGAGGGAGGACTAAGGAATTAACAGTCTAAAATAAATCTGGACTATGATCCAAGTCCTTCTCCAGCACCAAACATTTAAGATGTTGTATTCAGCCATTCATGCAACTTCTATTTCCTTTTCCAGAAAATGCAATTGTGCTGCTCTAATATTTTAGCAGATTCTAAAAATTTCTTGGTTTTAATATTTCCTAGGTTTATGGATTAGAATTTATGTAGCTATATAATATTATTTCACGCTATGAGTACCCCGAGATGAGGAATTGKATATGCTGAGAGGACTAGGTAAACTGAGATGATCAAAGACAATGTATCCTCACTTAGGTTTCAGTCTCTATTGCAAGTTCTTCTGTGTGTTTACTTGATAATTCCTGGGCCACCCCTGGGGATGAAGTATCTCATTTCCACAGCAGGATTGGCAGCTGTACAACTGGTGTTGCAAACAACTTTTAGATCAACAATTCTCCAGAAGTGATTAGACTCAAGTACAGACATGCCTTACAGTAATTCTTAATTTTTGTTACGTCCTCTAACACTAGAAAACAATCTGAAGTCAGGTGACAGAAACCTAAGGAATCTGAAAACAGATGATATGTGACCCCTGATCAGTATTTGCTGGGCACATGAGAATCCTATAGAAAGATTATGTTAGCATTACTGAAAAGCTTTCTGAGAGAGGAAAAAAAGAAATTGTAGCTAAGCTGTATTATATTKCCAGTGACATCCAAACATGCACAAAAAAGAGCATGACCAATTTATGTTCATCACCAGAAACCAGAGAAGAAACAAACCACCCTTGACCACATCTTTGTACAAGTAGACTGCTTGATGTAGTTTTGTTATAATTATACACAAAAAAGCTTGCTGAGTATTTATCTTTTTGTAGATGTTCAGACAGCTATATAATATATAAAATATGTGCAYTATAAAATATACACGAAATACGAGTCTAAGAATACACAACAAATTCTGAACAAAAAGTGCAAACAGCCCACAGAATGTAAGTCCTGATTTCTCTATATTTGTCTTCAGGGTTATGCTGCAAAACCTTCCCTCTTCATATTTACCAGGAAAACTCYAGCCATTCTTACAAATATTCCAAACCCACTCAAACGTCAAGGGCTGTGCTCCCACTATTTATAGAGTGCGTTTCAAGAATGCATTCAGTGAAGCAATTTGTGATTTACTTGGATAAATTACTAGTGTTTGCCCATCTGTACTTTTTTCCTTTGTCTTTTCTTGTGTTTGTTTGTTTGTTAGCTGGTGTTGAACTTTCTGCCTGCTTTAGGAACTTTCACCAGCTGGAAGAATTGAGAATGTGCTAATTAAGAGAAAATGACCTCAGGAAGAGCAAGCATAAAATGTACACATACTTAATAAAACTAATGCCATTTGAAAATCTCATCCAATATGTGATTCCTTCAAGTAACCATGGTTTGTTTGAATGCTTTTTGATGAGTCAAAGATTAAAGATTGCTTACTTTTTTTTTCATCATAGAATATACGAGATGCAATYTTATTTTTACATGGAAAAAAACTAAAGATTCAAAGAAGCCTTCCAGCAAGGTCGTATCTCTCAATGCTGCCTAGCCTAATACAAAGGAACAGTGAAAAAATGAAGCTGCTCTTCCAGCTCTAATACTGATCTGCTGTATATTGGCAAGAAGTGATTGCATTATATTGCTGCATCTTTTTACCTCTTTGACTTTATACAGATTACAAATTCCTTTAAGGGGACATTGTCTCTTCCTGTACCTTATATACAGGYGTGGATAAAGATTTCATGCACTTCTGTGATGTAAGAAATAAAGAAAAATATAACAAATAATAAATTTGCTGAGCATACTCACATTTAATTCTAAACTGAGAGCCTTTAGGCACTTATAAAGGTACAGCCACAAGAATGACTTTTAAACCCAGGTCAGGTCTACTTACAAGCACCAATACTTTGCATCACAAGAATATCTGTTAATGGAATTTCTGACAGGAAAACACAATGGTCATATGAAAAGTAGGACCTTGTCCTATTAGATTACCAGCAGAACCAGGATTCTAAACTCTTTATGCATTTAGATGTTTTGGGATTTTTTTTATTTCTTCCCAGGATGAATTAATTATTAATGATGAATCTGTATGAATAAGCTGTTCTAGGTCAGCCTAATAAGATACATCAAAATGGCTTGTTAAATATTAAAAAAGCACTCAAAGCTCTGTTAATTCCAGGGCTATACATATACAGACTATCTGGTTTTGTTATTTCTATTTTTAAGAGGCAGTTACTCTAGCAAGACATTTATATACCATATTAAATATCTAGAAACTAGAACTAAAATCTCGAGTATCCTGAAACAGAAATAAAGACTGAAGGACAAAGACAAATGCTATCAAAGCCAAATGTGCACTGCTTTCTATCACAAACAGAGAGGAAAACAAGCCTACCGGTTGGTTTCACAGTGCTCAGGTCTGAAGAATGTTTAAGTTTGCTGAGGACAGAATTTTCAAAGATTTTTTGACAAGTGACACTCCACAGCTGTGGCATGTCACCTTCTCTACACTCACACATACACACCTGTTGTTCACCAAATTCCAGAGAAATAGGTCACTCTATCATATAAATCCTTACCCTACTCAGAATCTTCCTAGACTTCTGTGTTACCTCTGCACTGGGGAACTAAATATTTTAGATAGAGATTATTCTCAGTTTCAATCAAATGCTGCTGAATCACTGGCTTCCCTCAGCACTCTGAATAGAAGGGAACAGAGAATGCCATCTTCCCTAAGGAGAGAAGGATCACAACACTGACACATTTTTTTTGTACAGTTTAGCAGCCAGCAAAGACTTTTCTGGCATGGTATCAGAATTAAAGGAATAATCTTACCCTGTTTTCAAGAAGGCAATACAAAATGTTAATCATTGTCAGCTCCTAGAAGATGTTGTTATGCAACACAGACACAATATCTGCCAAACTTAATAAAATGGGTGAATATCCTGTCAAATTCTGAAATATCTAAAGCACAGAATGCCTGGAGTTGGAAGAAATCATACAGATCATCAAATTCCAGCACAGTAGTTGTGTTCACAGTAAAATGATTTCTCTGTGGTTTTTCCTACTGCTAGAACTCTGGAAAAGTTACAAATCACAGCCAATTATTATACTGCTGCTCTTCCAAATTCATGTAGTTGAAACAGTATAGCCATGGTTTCACACAAAAGCAAACTTACAGCAGATAACTGTTCTTTCAGTGTCCTAGCATACTGTGAATAAGGAAAAGTAAAGAAAAATCTTTTAAGTGTTGGATGAAATTTTCTCTGGAAGCCAGAGCCCCAGATATCAATATTTTTCTATATTCTGCTTATGCCCTGAAATCAGACTTGATGCTGAGACCTTCCCTATTGCATAGATCTTCTCCTGCTCATCTCTTTTACATARGGAAAACCTTCACAAATATGTGCAAGACAGGCATTAGAAAAGGGGAAAAAAAAAGTCCAACAAGTCCTATAGTTTATATGAATTTATATGATTTAACTCTGCTTCTCTTTAACCGCCTTTTTCACTCTTGCCCCCAAAAGATGGAAAGGAGGAGAAAATTCTTTCCTATAGGTTCAATTAAAAATTTAAACCAGAACTTTTGAAAACTCCAGCCAGTGAAAAAACTTAAGGTGCCATTTTAAATGAAGATCAAATTTCTGTTCAAAAGTCTGCAGTAAACTCGAGTTAGGRGAGCTGTAGTGAGGTTGCCAGGCTGACAGATGAAAGCGTACCCTGACGATTYGTCCTGGCCACGAGAGACAGCTTGGTGCTTCTCAAGTTTGATGCTTAAAAACTCAGTAATCTCYGGCCAAAGCAAGAGAAAAAATGGAGTTTCAATTTATACCAGAGCTGTGAAAATAACTCTGAAAGTTTTAGCATCAGTGGCTGGGAAAATCCATRGCCCAGGTCAAAAAACCACCCTCCTCCTCTCAGTTTCTGGCTCCCCCTGTAGCTGCTGGGAGGAGCTTTGCCTCCATTATTACATCACCTGCTTTCTTTTGTCCCACTCAATCTGTCCCCAGCCTCCTTTCAATATTCAAGGGGTATCATTTTTCAGTACTACTACACAAGAYCTTTACCTATAATGCCCTAAGCACTTTTCAAATGGAAACCAGACAAAAACATTTTCCTGGGGAGGGGGGTCAGGAAGTGCCTTCTCTTCATTCCATTAGATATAGTTCTGATTCTGCAGAAATCATCTTCAATCCCACAGAATTTAATCCTAGGAAAACCAACACACAAGAAGAGAAAAAAAACCCCAAACCGTATTTGGAACACTGTAGCATGCTGAGAACACRTTTTGAAGACAGCACTGCACAGTAGCCAAGAGTTTCCCTATTTTCCGTTCCACAGGTTTGGACCACATCCGCACCAAGATTCTACACTAATATTTGCAGAACTCCTCTTCCCCTTTTCAATTTTATTCAATGAAGCCTTTTATTCTGTTATGTAATTCTCCTAAAGAACATAAATCAGATGGAACATTAGAGCATTTGATTTCACATTACCAAGATGTTATCTGAGGGATAAACAGAATKAATGTCAAGACATCTTGAAGGCCTGTAAGTGTGCTTGGACAGTCACTTAGCTACATCYTTCCCCTACGAAAGGAATATTTACTTGAAATTGCAATATTGGAAAGAATTTTTTTTAATTAATTTTGTCTATACTGTGTATTTTTTATCTTTTTCTTATTTACATTCCTCTTTTCTTTTTTCTGTTCCTTTTCAACAACTATCAGTTTTTCTCAAGTCCTACCTACATTTTTCACTCTTTCCCTCACATTTACCTCATCATCTACTCTAATGAAACGTACACATTTTCTTCTCTTTCCCAAAATTGTTAGATTGGAATTCAAAAAATGTTTAAAAGGATATAGGATTGCTTTGGGTGGTTAGGGACACATAACACCAGCCATAAAGCATATCTAAATCAATACACTTCCACATATCAGAACAGCATGTGGCAGTACAGCATTATGAAATTTATAATTGCATCAGATCCGTGATTTCCCAATAGCTCTGCCTCTATAATAACTAATTTTAAGCTAGAAGTCCCACTGGTGACCTACAAAAGAAAGAGAGAAAATGGGACATTTCACTGAGGAATGCTAAGCTGATGCTGCAAGGACTATACTCCACATTGTAGAGTGATTTATTGTACTTTTTTGTTACAAAAAAATGAAATTAATGACTTAATGAACATTTATAATCTGACCTTTGCAGATAATTTTAAGGGGTTTATTGTCATTTTTTTCCCTATCATTTATAAAAATAGCCCTAGTCTGATACACAATGAACAGAAGATAGTAAAACATTATAAATATAAGAAAATAAAATACCTTATTTAAATAATAATAAATAAAAGAATTTATAAATAAAGAAAATTATATATATTTAAAGATAAATAATTGTCTGACAGCATGGGATMTCTAAATATGAACCTAAGACTTAAGCACAGCATGATTTAGTTTTTAAGGTTTCCTCAGAATTCAGTCTGAAATGCATATGGAGAACAAAAGGATCCATAAGAAATTCCTGCCGTAAATAAGCACCACATTTTCTTTCCCCAAGAGGGAAAGGTACAGTCATTTAAAAGGTAAATGTGCAGTCACATAAAGAGAAAGTTGGGATAATTTCTGGCAGCTACAAAAATAAAAAAAAAAATACATGGTTAAACATTCCATTCTGAATCACAACATTAAATTAGTTAGAGGAAAAACCTTTCAACATTATTTGGTTATAGACAAATTGTTCACAGTGGTATTGTATCCTGTCACACCTGCCTGCCTGGTATAAAACACATGAAATATACTCCTTTGCAATTGTATAGCTAGTCCTACTTTGTGGCTATACATTAAAATTATAATAATGACCACGTGTGACCACCCTTCAGGGAAAAACAAATTTAAAAAATCACAGCTCATGACTGTTGTCCCCCTGCCCTGTGAAAGCCACCGTGCCACAGCCAGCACAGCACACTGGCAGCCAGGGAAGGTCTGTGGCTGCCTGGGGACCCCCTGTGCCTCCCCACCCCAAGGACCCTGCAGAGGTATCTGCTGTTCTTTGGTCCTCATTATTAATTTGTGGGTATTCAAAGGCACATCAGTCCAAGGTCCCCAGCTGGAAACAGGCATGGGCCCACGATCCAGCTTTGCTTGATTTGAGTAACTCATGCACTAGCAGGAAAGCTGGAGCACCAGCAGCTGTCCTGATGGTGGCACCTCTTACTCACAGGGTAGCCTTTGCTCCCAAACTCCAGGAAAACTGGTAGGCAGAAGTTTTGGCCCAAAGCCTGTGGGCCTCAGGAGCCAACGTTCCTAGGTCCATTCACTCTATGGTACAAACTGAAACATAAAAGCCCCTGAGCTGGTTTTGGCTGGGGCAGGATTGGTTTAATTCACAGTGGCAGATGTGGAGCTGAGTTTTAGATTTGTGCTGAACACAGAGTTGGTAATACAGAATGTTTTTGTTGTTGTTGAGCAGGTCTTGCACAGAGTTGAGGCTTTTTCTGCTTTGTGWACACCACACTGGTGAGGAGTCTGGGAGGAGACACAGCTGGGACACAGACCCAGACTGACCAAAGGGATATTCCAGACCACCTGGCATCCTGCTCTGGAGATAAAGTGAAGGGAACAACATTGTGTATCASAATTCAGCATGGGCTCCTGATGTCCTTGCCATGTCCCTAAAAACAGCTTTTTCCCCCTGYCAAACATTTAGCACAAATGTTATGCCACTACTTTTAAAGTACGGGTCACTGCAGAACTTTAGTTTTGTTAAAAGCCCAAGGGTGCACTTATCATGTTAGAGCACAACTACCACATTCTACAAGGGAAACCAAAGAAACACAATTCTATAGACTGAGGAGAAGAAAGAAATTAAACCAACTCCATTACAGAGATAACCACAGGTTTAATTTCATTATAGGTGTTTATGAAATTACTCATACACTCCCATTACTAAGAGGTACCAGGTTTGCTCTCATGTCAAAACATAATATAAAAAAGCTCCTATTCTTGTAATATTTCCCTTCCGTATATTTATGCATCTATTAAAAGCATCACTATAATTATTTGCTATTAAGAATGAGCTAATTAGATCTTGAACTCTCTGAAAGAGATACAAAGTATGTAACTCATGTTCAATTTAAAAAGCTGCAAACAAATCAAAGTGCAGAGCTCCAAGAAAAATTAAAGAGCTGACCAAACCAACTATGCTTTGGTTACCTTGGATGACTAGCTAAATTAAAAAACTTACAAAGAATATAAATACCAACAGCAAAAATTAAACCAACCTAAATCTATCATATTTGACTTTTGCAAGTGTAGCAGCTGAACAACCTGCAGGGAAACACCTCAATTACATAACAGTTATTTCACAAATACCTTGTTCTACCTCCCTTGTGATTGCATTTAAATCACGGAGTTATAATTACAGAATTTATAAAAAATATTAATCTACCAATTACTGTTGGATTACTTTGTTAAAATTCATAGTTGAGGTTTAGAAGACTAAAATTACTCTAACAGAATAAGACTGCCTGGAGTAAAATATTTTCAATTGATAAATAAAGTGTTTTGAAACAAACCACACTGTATTTGTAGAACCAAATTTCAGCAGGTACCTTGGAAAAGATGTTATGTAGACATGGAAGCCACAAGTAGATTTTTGTTTGTTTTAGTTTTGATAAGCATCTCTTCCCAGTTCCATTTTCAGGAATAAAAACTTTTATCTAAGGACTTGAAGTAATCTCTTGTGAGTCATCTTGTGACTTAGCCAGCATTCATGCTGTGTTAGAAATCATCTTTGCACTGTTTTGGAGGACAAGAGAAATTTTTAAAGCTCACTATGTTCTGCTTTGACTACAATACATTCTGCAGATTGGTACAAGTGCCAAAGAAAGTCTTTGATATGGTCCCCATTTGCTGATGAGTTGTTTATCCTTCACAAGTAAGAAGTTGCAGCTAATAAGGAACCTGCAAGTGGAGACAGATCAGTGGTCTGAGGGGTACCAACTTGCCTTTTGGCTCAGGGCCAAAACAGAAGCAAGGTCCAGGCTCCAGTCCTTCAGATATCTTACAAAAACCTGCCCCATTAGGAACTTCATCTAACAATTCTTTCCTSTTCAACATTTCCTTACAAGGAGATTTTAATTAATTATTGATTTTTAATGCACTCCTAATGTCTGAACGCTCACGGACATAATTAGCACTTCTATAAGGAAAATGAAACTCAATAAATAAATGTAGTAATAGAAAACCATTGCCTTCCCTTTGTACAGAACCTGAGCTATTAATCCTTTCACACTCTGATCCCTGAGCATAGAGTGAGTTGCATGACTTCATTTTTTTCCAAACTACACAGATAAAGCCTAGACATGCCAAGCATTTCATAAGGCAGCTGTGTATTCAGAAAATGTCTTATCTGAAATAACACATTTATTTCTCATATTCTGTAAGTCATATTGCAATTGGATGTTGAACATGTAACTTAATAGAAGATAACTTAGAAACATTATTTTGGATATTCCAAAACATGTAGCCCTGTAAACCAACAGCTTAGCTTAAACACCTAAAGGCAAAACAAATAGCTATTGAACACCAAACCAAACAGCAGTCATGCAGTAGTATGGAAAAGTTCTAACAGGTCAAGAATAAAGGAATAACAGSTGAGTTTTGTAATCAATTCTATGCATGCTTGTACCTATAGATGTATGCATTAGGTTTTCTTTCTGACAACAGTAAAAACACATGTCTCTGCTTGAAAGAGCTTCTGGTGGGAACAGCATTGTTTCTATGCTAAGGGTATAGAAAAGGAATGTAATGATAGGTAAAATCTGTCACATGAAATGAACACAGTGTGTCTCTTCAAAACTAAGGAAGAGTGCTCACAGTCAGGGAGAAACCTCCAAAATGTTGTTTTCCTAAATTCAGAAAATTATGAAGGAGAGAAACATTATCTCCACAAAAGGGTTTTTTTTTAATTAACATTAATTTTCTGTTCAAAATAGAACAGCACTTTAAAGGTCAATCAACTGCTGAGATGCAAGCAAAAAAAAGTCCAAACAAGGAGAAAAATGGTACCGAGTCTGAAAGACAGAAAGCYGAGATTTTTTTGATGAAATTTATCTATTCATCCGTTGAATATCTACAAAGTTAGCCTCACCAGAAGGTGAGGGAAGATGTTCAGAATTAGTTCTATTCTGATGTTTAGCTAACCAAAGATTGATTAATCCAATATTGATTATCTAAGGACTGATCAGAGAAAATCCCATGGTTCCCATCCTATCAGGTTTCTCAGTAACAGCCATGCCAAGGTTTTGATTTTGCCATGACAAAACACGGGAGCTGAATTTAATATCACTTATTTTACTGCAATTACTAATATGTTTGACTATTTTTGTTAGCAATTGTGCTGAAAAAATCACACCAAGTCAAGCTAAGCTATGAATTAATTAAGGTTTTCAGTACAGAATACATGCCTCAAGGCTTGAAGTTCCAAATGTCACTGTATTCATTTTATTAGAAACACTTTTTCAGAGGAATAAATCTGTTTTCAGCGTGCACAATTGATGTCAGTGTTATATAAAGGTAAATACTTCTGGTGTGAACATCTGATAAAGAAACACATTAGTAAAACACGAGACGTCACTGCCATTGTACCATCTGTCAGGTAGTGTATAATTATGGCAACAGCATTCTTTTCAAACCCTTGGATAAAAAAAGAGTGGCTCTGGCAAAGATGGTGAAGGCAGCTTCAGTTTGTAATCATTAAGTCAGTGACAGTTTTGAAATTCATTCATGCCCATTTCTACAACTACAGCACTGTGCCAGTAACAAGGAACAGCTTTTTAAATTATAATGTAATTTATACCAGGTAACCTCAGAACTGTAAGTGGTGGTCATAAGTGAAAATGCTTAAAGTCTCTTTCTGTCAAAAAGCTCCGTATGGAGGAAAAACTGGCTTCAAATATCACCACTAGCTCCCCCCTCTATATGAAAAACAAGTTACCATCAGCCGTGATCCATACAACATGTCGAGGAACAAATCTGCACTTCAATGTATATACATATGTGTGTCTAGATATAGTCAAATACAAATAGATATGCAAATGCTTAGCTGAACAAACATAGATAAACAAGTGACTCATTCAAAAATCTATATGCAAAGACATCMTATAACCCCAAAATCTGATGTGCTATTCACCTGGTATGTCACTTTGTTGATAACTGTAAATTTGTTATTAACCAAAAAAAATAAATACAGAAAATAACATGGTCTCAACATTAACTTTTCAATATAAGGGTCTGAGCACAGGCTTGAAAATATAAGTTTTCACTTTAATCAAAAGCAGAAAAAATGCTGTTTCAAAAGTTTTAAATCACCAGTTAAGGATGACTTATAGAGATACAAACAGTATCCACAGTACAGGGAAATAATGCCTGGGAATTTGAGAGACAGAGAACTTAGTTATAAACTAAGACCTCCTCTTTAAATAATCACCTTCATTACATTTGTATATGAACAGAACTGGACCATGTATTCCAATAGGCTCAACTGGAAATGTCAAATCTCAATGCATTTTAGATTCCAGGAAGCTAATTTTTTTTTTTTTTTTTTTTTTTTTTTTCTTACAATCCTTTTTAGAGGATGGTTCAAGTTGCAAGCAAGAGGATTTGAAACAAATTATTTGACCTCGACATATTTTTACAGATGACTTTCCTCCCTATGTACTACTTGTAATACAAGGAGTACTGTAGTCCTTGKGCCTGTGAACATATAAAAATTTTGTGCAAACTCTGTCTATTGATAGCTAAGTGCAAAACCTCATCTTTTGCTTGTAGAAAATGCATATACATAAAGTCTGTAAAATACACAAATATATAAAAGGCACTGAAATACTCACATTAGTTGTGAGTGGACACCTTTAATCCACCCCTCAGGGATTTACCTTTCTAAGAGATTAAGTGTATTCCTGACTCATGTCCCCACCAAACTACAAACATCATTAAAGATTACCCTGTTCAAACACAACTGCACGTGCCCTGTATGAAAGTAAATAGGGACAGCCTCAGCTCCAAAATTCAGCCTTGAACCGGGGAATCAGTGGTATTGGAAACAACTGCTTTCTTTATTATTTATCAGGATTCAGGTCTAAATACTGTAAATTGAACATCTTCTCCTATCAGACATTTCACAAGGCAATAGGTGTATCCTACAAGGGTAAAGATGATTTTGCTGATGGGCTTTGGGGTCAGGCTTTTCTTTTTTTTCAGTGAGGATATTTATTGTGTTTTTTTAATCATTATTTTGGTTGGTTTAATGTTGTTTGGGAGGGTTGTGGGGGTTTTTTTTCTGTTTTGGTTTTTGGTAGAGATTTGCTTCAGGTGATAGAAAATAAGAGCATATGAGCATTATTTAGCTTTCATGCACTCTAAATCTATTATCTAGGAAAAAAATCAATATTAGACATAATTTGAAAAGTTACTAAAATGCTTGAAAGCTCCTGTTAAGCAAGTGTCATATAATTCTAATCAAAACAGCTACCATCTATTCATTTTCAACCTTTTTTTAATTTCACAAGACTCTACATAAATCAGTGAAAGATAAACCAATACTTCAGAATGGCCAATGAACACTTCATACATACTGCAAGCTTCCTTACGAGAGACAAGATTTATTCCCTGCATTCAGAGTGGCCAATCACTCTTAATTTTGAATCAAAATTTTGTTCAGCCTCATGTCATTGGATTGAAATAACTGGAGCCTGGACATAATTAAATCTCAGTGAAACGAGCAGCGCAATTCAACACATATGCTGAAGATTCCCCACATGCAAGAGATCACCATAGGGGCTTTTTTTGTTTGAACAGTTTCCCACTGCAAACTCTGGTTTCCAATGATTTTTTTTTCCTGTTAGGCAGCATTTAGGCATAAAACTCTCTAATAATACGATCAAAGTCTTGAAAACATTGTAAACTCAACTTTCCACAGGAAAAAAAATAAAACTGTCCTTTAAAGTGTTATTTTTGTTATTCATGAATGGAAGTCTGGTCTCACACCTTTACTTTGGACTTGCACTATGCCACCATACAATATACCAAAATGTTGAAAATAATCAACTTCATATCACACTTACATTGTATGAGAACTGACTATTAAGAAAAACTGAAGCCAAGAAGAGAAAAGTGACTCTGCACTAGATCCATCTGCAGTAGATTGCTGAATGGACAGCTTGGAGAGGCACCTATGACAAGAATTTCATTTGTTGAACTTGGACTTCAAGGGGTTTCACTTTAAATTTACTGCAATCACCTACAAGAAAATCATGTCCCATCAAGAGCATTCCARCTTCAGCTTCTTTGGTGCAATCTATGCAATGTCTCTGCAGATATATCTTTGGATTTGATAGTAGCCTGTGTAGCTCTATGCTGGATCTGTAACTTCGCTATCCAGGCTCATTACCAATCTCCTGAGCCATCCATTCTTCCTCAGTTGTGAAAATGTAATAAATWGCTTTTTTTTCCCTAGTGTATTTAGCACTCATGAAAACTGACAGATTGACAGCTGGGAGGTTGAAGTATTCTGTTTAAATCACAGAGAAAAGGAAAGAAGCAGCAATGACAGACCAAGGAACCAAAACTGAATTAACCCTTTGCTTAAGTAGCCAGCTGAAGACAGAATGGCAAGGACTCAGTGGAGCAATCAGTGGCCTATGACTACAGAAATATTACTTGGTGATGGTAGACATAAAATTAAATAAACCCCCCACATTCCAGCATACAATTATATTTGCATATTCATGTGCTCAGCAAAATGCCAGGCCCGTTTACAGTAAAATTATGAAGAAAATCTTAACCCATCAGATATTTGACACATCAGCTTGTTCAGAAAGTAGAACTTATCAGCTGCACTGTAAGTGTAGTGCACTTGCCCTGCAGAGTAAGTTGAATGGCTAGAATATAAAGGAAAAATAAATACTACTGGGAAATTTTCACATTTTACCCGTTCTTGTGTTATTTTAAAGTAGCTTTCAGCCAATCTAAGACCTACTGYCTACAAATTCAATATTCAGCCATCACACAGCTCATTAAAAAAAGTTGGATTTTGTAGAATATTTACAAGCCTATTTCTTCTGCTAATATCTCTTTGTCAAAATTAATGAAAAAAATCTTGCCTCAGCCTTCAGCACCAAGATGTAGTAATGAATCTACCTGTTTATCTTCTAATGGGGGAAAAAAGAGAAAATCAAAGCAGGGAAAGGGTTTTCTTTAATAAATCGTCTGCCAAATTTAAAGGTTTTCAACAAATTTGTTTGGACACAAACTAAAAACAAGTAGACGAGTGAAACTTTTGCACATCAGCAAAGGACTGTTGTGATTTAAGCATTAGAAGCAAATCCTCTGAGGTCTAAATCTAGTGGTCTATTTTATATGCTATGGCCAAATAATATTTCCCCTGTGGAAGAGAATGAGCCTGAAAATTTGCTAAAAACATCACAGCCAGTCCCATTAATGTACCTGATTCATCACAGGTGTCCTGAAAACAGGCTGCAGTCACCAAAAGTGCAAGGCCCTATGCCAGCAAGGACACACACACAGAACATGCCTCAAAGTACTTACTCAGCCTGGGAATTGGAGCTGCCTATTCTAGTGCAATTAAAAAAGGAGTCCAGGACCTATAAGGTCCTCTCTAAGACATCTCAGGAAAGTTAATGCTACATCAACACAAGGATCTGAAGACACCTCCAGTGCCTGGACTTAGAGTTGTGGCCAGATTTATTTATTACCAAATAGATACCCTCGGACAGACCTTTAGTCAGTGCTGTCCTACAAAAGGGCCTCAGAACAAATCTAACTTTGAATGGCTACAGAAGGATGTAGAAATGTCACTGAAAATAAATCTTTTAAGATACTCTGAAAACAAACTCCATGACAGTGACAAGGATAGCAAAACAAACAACGCTTTTTAGACAACAGCCTTGTAAGTTAACCATCAGCTTCAAGAACAGTAACATATGCCACTGAGTCCAAAAAATACATGGTTTTCCACAGTCCCTATACACATCCTGCACAGCAGAAATATGCAAAGGACTATTGAGATTTAAAGAATAGTTTTCAAGTAATTTTCAGCTTTATTTCAACTGTAAAATCACAACTGTGATCACATTTACTTATCAAAAAACATGATCAAATTTATAAGAACCATGAAGTATTATTCCCTGAAATATAATAAAGGTAATGTTCAGAACTGCAATTCCCAACTTGAAGTTATAATTACAGCAAAGCAGAGAATATATATCTATGTCTATTTATCTCTATTTTTAAATAGAGCACAAGCCATTTTTCCTGTCTTCCAGGTTCAGTAGAAGATGCTGAGGAGAACTCTTGAAAAAAAAAAAAAAAAAAAAAAAAAAAAAAAAAAAGAATTTCTTTCACCAGAAGGAATTTTACCTGTAAAGGTACATCACAGAATTGTCAACACAGGAGACCAGGGGAACATTTTTCATATTCTCCCATCTCCTCCTGTACTGTGAATAGGCTCAACCACTTGTTGTACACCAGTGGGCATCACTCATGTTCTGCAGAAGCACAGATTTCACTGACAAAAGGCCTTCTCTTGAGAATGAGCCTTTGGGTACTGATGTGCACACCCACTTAATATAACAATACAATGCATGGGTCACTGATGCCACTTGTCTCACACTGCTGCTTCTTTATCCCTCCTTCCATGAATATGTAACATAGGAATATGTTCAAAACCACCAAAGTTGTCCAGAATTGTTTTTTAGATTAAGTTTGGCAAAAAATGACTAAAGAAGGCTTTGTGCTAGTTTTTGTACGAGTAAAGGATGACGAACCCAAGAGGTCTGTTCTAGCAAGACACAGGTGACTGTGAATGAAAYGAACTCAAAGCAGCAGTGATTGAAAGGGCAATCTGACTGTCCCATGGAATTTAACACCTTTTTTTCTCATTTTGCATTGCTTGAGTCACAACCCTACAGCAGCAAAGTCCAGCGGCCTTAACCGGCCCCAATATTTGGCCGGTTCCAGGGATRAGCTGTGGTCATGAGCACCAAGGAAGCCTCACCCAGCTCTGGTGCCTCCTTAGCAAGGAGCACAATTCCTGCTTTGCTGTGCAGTGTTTCCCCCRGGAGCTGCACACGTGTGCCAGGCTCCCCCGCTCTGGGCCGCTGGGGACACGCTGCCTGCACGGATGATTTCCAGCACACAGATGTTTCTTCCCTTCTGCTGTATTTTAATTTCTCAAGTGGGTGGCAAAAGCAGATGTTACCATACGTGTATATATAAGGTCTCCTCTTTCTCACATTATTCTGAAAGAAACGTGGTATTATACTGATGGCTTGATTCAATCTGCAGATTTCATAAATATAAGTTTACACACGTGCAAAGGCATTCAACCACCTATATATCTTTAAATACATGTGGCAATGGTATGTGCATATAATATGATGATGTATAAATATATTTGTATAGGCCAACATATATAATTTTCTAGACTGAACCATGTCCAAAGCCTGATGTGCTACCTGTTTCAGAGTATTTAGCATTCTGGATGGCATAATCTATTTTATACATACAGAATCCAAGTGGAAAAAATTAGATATCTCTGCAATAGATGATGGAGAAACTTATCTAGCATCAGCTGTTTTCTCTTTCTCCTACTATGCCATCTATTTTCTGAATTCAAGGAAAGCTCAGGGAAACCTGAATGACAAGTGGGTGCTGAAGACTGACCACAGCAAACACCCTTGACAGGAAAGGTTTCAGCACAGTGATTTTTTATATTCCAGCAAGTTCACTGCAGTCACTGGGATTGCCCCCTGCAATGTTATCAAAGCTCAATCTAACAAATGAATCCTCTCATTTCCTTCAGGTCTCTGAAACCTTTCTCCTTCAGTAGCTAAGCATTAGAGCTACCAAAATGTAGTGGGAGCAGAATGCAAGAGCAGGGGGATGTGTCACACATGTCCTTCCATGGCAGGTACAGCCTCTCTTTGCACCGTGAGGACAACACACGTGGTAACATGCCACTAAATTCCTTCCAAGTCTACCACTTCTSCCTTTGTGTGGCACTTCAGCTGACAAATGAACCAGCCAACAGAGAAACACCCACCACAGCACAGAAAAGATAAAATGCAAAAAACCCTATTAAGGGTATCTGTATTAATGAAACCATTTTTCAGAGTTGTCTACCAAAAATCTCCATAAGTTACTGCAACAATCTCAAGAAAAGAATAAAAGAATAATTTTTTTAATTGATAGTCAATTTTTTTAATTAATAGCCAAATTTTTTAAATTAATAGCCTATGTTTTATAAAGCTTAGATATAAGCTTTACAAAACATAGGCTATTATTTAAAAAAATTGTTGCAGCTGGATATGGTCCTGGGTTTTAGAATGATTATTTTTACATTAATATAAGCACATATCAAATCTGCCTTTACTACCAAGAAACATTAGAAATTACTAACAGACCTTTAAGTATGTAATCAACAGTTGCATAAGTAAAAAGCAGTGAAAAAGCATTGTGTTTATGTTATCTTCTCTATTAAGTTTAAGGKTTTTTTKTTGTTGTTTGTTCTTTAGAGTTCAGATGAAACGGAGCAATTGTGATTTATGAAACATCAACTTAGAGCATTACTTAGGGTTTGTTGTTATTGTTTGTTCTTTAGAGTTCAGAAAATCTTCTGTAAAGACAGAAATAAAAATCACTTGAAGTGCTTTAAAAACAAAAGAATTCAGGTGGAATGCCTGGTAGCTACAAATGAAAATTACATATAATTCAAAGCTGGCATTTGTATTACTTCTGTTATTTTACTGAAAATAATACACTTTTTTTAAGAGCTACAAAAATTAATAAAGTTGAATCCAATAATTTTTTTCAGTAGCATATGCTGAAAGGGAGAAAGACCAAGATCACTAATTGCCAATGATTATYTAATTTGTAGGAGAAGGGAATAAACACCACTGGCTGCATATGTCAAATGTGCACAGGGGATGAAAATAAAAGTAAAAGCAATGCACACATTCCAAAGGGTAGGCAAATACACACTTTTTTCAGACTTTTAAGTAGCATTTGTCATGGTGGTAAGGAACCTGATGTGGCATTTAACAGCATTTTACAGGGAATATTCCAGTCTGAGTTTACCTACTCGAATGACCAGAGCACTGCTACTGGCACACTGAAAACACTTCTGTTGGTTCACGAACATGTCTGTTTTCTCTGATCATAAAAACAATATTGTAAAGTGATTGCAATACAGTTTACTGCCATCAACTAACCTCGCAGCTTGATCAACACCATTATTTTGGAAATGGAAAAAATACTTCAATGTGAAAAACACAATAACTGAGATTCCCACTCATAAGCCCCAGCAACAGACTGAAAGATAAGAGACTAAGGGCTAACTGCCTCTCTAGCCTCTTTACAAAGAACACTTCATCAGCATGGATAAACAATRTATTTTCAGTCAAAACAGATTTGTTTAGTCTAGTGCAATGATTTTTTGTTGCTTATAAATAATATTTTTATGTTATTTAAAAAAACCTATTTAGACATTTTCCCCTGTATCTTGATATTTAAAATTTTTCAGAGACACTACTTTGTTCCCTGTCCATCCCATTCTTATATGCAAGGATGACTTTCACATCTAACATCATTCAGAATTTCTCAAAAACAAGGTCAAAACATGCTGAAGTGTTTTCTAACAGAAAGCTGAATGTTCAAGGGTTTAGAACAGGATAATGTCAGTTTTTGTTCTATCCCAAGGAGCCCTCAATAAAGGTAAGAAATAGAAAGTGACTTCAAAAATTCTCTCTACCAAGTTTTCTGTCATCAGTCAGTTAGGAAATGATGCTAAATCTCTTTTATAAGTAGATTCTTTCCCATAATAATGGGAAAAAATGGCTTTTCCTACTCCAGACAGAGATAATTAGTTTGACCGTAATCAGGTTTAAGGTTTACTTTTGGTTGCTGTAGAATTTCCTTGACAATAAAGAATAAACTAGACATGTGTTTGTAAAATATTAATTTTATACCAACAACAAGATGATCTACCTTCTCAGCACTTGTGCACACACACAAATTTGGCATTCCACAATCTGGGAAGGACTTTGCTTGCAGAGTATAATGTGGATATGCACAGCTATCAGCACTGGAAGCTCTGGCTTAATCAACAGATTCTTAAATATTTAAGGCTTTCACATTTTTATTTGTTCAGGAATTGGGAGTTGCAACATTGAACTATGTAGTGTGCATGATGCTTTTGAAGGAAGCGTTAAAACAATCAGGAGAATCCCCRAATCAAGAAGCAAATAAAATATTTTTTTAAATTTTTCTTCATTATACATCCTGTAACCAAGCTACCTTACAACACATGGGATACTAGCACAAAATAACAGAAGAGTTGAACCAAAAATCGCTTCACAACTTTTCATTGCAATGATTTCTGTATCTATTTTTATGTATCTGTAGAACCTGCACCACTCAAGTGACTGGTAGGCCCTGAATCCATAGAATAATTTCCATGTTTATCAGGGGGCTTAGCAAATAATTTAYTCCTTTTCTTTTACACAATAGAACTCTGCAAATATCTCCAGTGTCAACTGGCTTTCACAATTCAGTTGCCTACATATCAGACCAATATTGCCTGCAAAAATGAGTGAGTGGCTGTTCTGATTGTCTGAGRGAACACTCCCTGATCTTCATTTATTTCATTGTGATAGAGTTCAGCTGTGCAAATCAGCAACCCAGAGCACACACAACAAGCAGAGCACATGGCAACACCTTTACATCAGCCATGAACATCTTGTTTTCCATGGTGAACTGTCCTAGATTTTAGTAACAAATGCTTACACTTTTTCTTCACATGTGTAAAAATTCACTTTGCTGATGTTCTGATTTGAAAACACCCTGGTTTTTTCTCTGCATTCATTATACTGCAGGGGAAAAAATTATGTTCAGTACCTTTTCATGTATTTTTAGCAATCATGTAAAATTAATAAGATTACTATTGATTTTAAATGGATTCTGTGGCATTAYGTGGCTGAGGTTTTATCTATTTGGGTAATTTTCCACACGAAGGTAATCTCCCACTTTATTATCCCACGTATTAAAATAAGCATCCCAGAAATCCAGCTGAAACCCCAGAGCACTCACATGAATATAAAAGKGATATACTAGAATATTGTCAGAGGAACTTAAAAATCAAAACCTATTTCTGGTTCTGCTACAACCCACTATCTCCATCTCCCTTTCCAGCCTCTCTTTTATGTCTTCTGTCTGTTTAGTCCATAAGCTTTATCTGTCATGATGAACGTCATTAATGATGTTCACAACATCATTAATGAGTGTAAGTTTTGCTTCAACCACAGCAGATGATATTAATAAAGATTATTTTGTTCAAACTAGAAGACAGCTTTACCTGAATGGATACCATCTCTATTTATTATTCTTTTGAACTTAATACTGCTGAAACTGTGAAGAGAAATATCACATTGTCACAAAAAAGGTTAAAATATTTCCTGGTATTTCTAGTTGAAAAGACCTGACTCTTGAAGCAGTCCCCACATTCCCAGGATTATTTTATTCAGAAGTAGTACTTGGCTGGGCATTTTTGTTCCATGTGGGTTCCGTTTACTCTGTTGTGATTTTTAGAGAACAAGAAGATTCAAGAAACATTAATTTACAAAACTAAGCTAAGTTTGCCTGACATCTGAATTGCATGTAGTTGTTTGTTACAGTAATTAAATATATTGTTTAGGATTGAGTTTAAAGGATTCCTGAAAAGTAGTCTAAAAGCTAATGATAATTTTTAAAGCAAATAATAATAATAAATATTTCAGAGATGCCTTTGTACAAGATATTTTCCCAAGTTCTTTAAACAATGCTTGGTGTCATGCTAGACTTCTACTAATTTTCTACAYACAAAACTCACCTTCAAAATCAGATAGTCAATAGGTTCTTTAGGAAAAAAAAAAAAAAGATACGCTAATTAACTAAGACAACTGAAATTTTCATGATCTACAGCATGAGAGGAAATAGSCATAGGTGGTGTGCATGTTAATAATTTTCCTGAAAATTATTTTTGGTAAGCAGGGAGGGGGACAGACAGACAGATATAGGGTCATGACCCAAACCTGAAATTCTCAGATCCTAAACGTGGTTATACGATTCTGTCAGCATTCCCACTGGGCCTGGCAGTGCCAGGGCTCCAAGTCAAAAGGACTCAGCTGAGCAGATATTGGGCAAACATGCCCAGCATGGTTAGGAGCCTGTGCTGCCCTTTCTCTGCCAATTTGGTGACCCTGCAACTTGTTTCATTTCCATGCTATATTTGTAAGCACAGGAAAAAGTACAGCTAATATATTTTTGAACAATGTCTATGATGTAGTATCTTTAGAATGTAAAATACACTCTTAAATTCTCATTAAAGGATTTTCAGTACTGTATTTTTAATTTTTTTCCTATCATGGTAAAAGAATGAATTAAATAAGTATAATCTATTCTATGCACAAGTTGTTTTCAGAGTAAAATTTATATTTTTTGCTCATCTATTAAATTAATCAGAATACATGAAGTAATGCAACAAAGAAATATTAAGAAAAAAGGTTTTCCTAAGCAGCAATAAGCAAAATAAGCCCATAAATACATGCCTTGTTCTTCTGAATCTCACTGAAGTCCCTGGTTTGCACTATTTTATGATCCATTTCTGAAGAGTACTTTGACTCATTCACTGTATTGCTAAACATTACATAGAAATATTGAGTAAGATACAGGATACAGGAGCATTTAAGCCATAAATGTAAGTCAAAACACCACACATTTTAATTGTGGTTAACTGACAGGCCCTATCTTCTCTGGAATTAGGCAACTCTGTAAAAGGAACCTTTATTTATTTTCCTGCATTAGTTGTAGGAAAGCAGCATTTTCCTTAGGCTTGCCCTGGGAGATGTACCATACAACAAGAAATGCCCTTTTTATTAGAATCATACACAATTTAGACAAAGTAGCCTGAGAAATGAATCTCGTAAATTAAAACAAAGCATTTAATTTTGGCTATAATATTCATTACTATAGAGTTTCAGGGTAATATTCATTAATTTCCTTTCCTGAAGACAGTTCCTTGAATTTCAGAACCTCAGACTAAACTTTAAGAGAGAGTTCAGGTACATTGTAGAACCCCTCAGTTTTATGAGCTCTCCATGTCACTGCTGATAACTGAACAGGACTAMGTAAGGTTCCTTGTCCTTCTGCAAACACAATCATCTACCCTCTCTTAAAAATCTAATTACTGATAAAGAAAAGTCAATCTGCTGTAAATGCAACATGGCATGCTCTGTTTGAAACATTTCTTTTAATAACAAATCTTCCTCCTTAGCTCTACTAGTTATTTCAGCAATAAAGTACCTTATCAGAACATACTTTTCTTTCACATTTGGCACATTGCTCAAAATATACATGTTTATTATTGAAACGAATAAATTAATAACCATGATGAAAATAAGAATAACTTACATTTAAAACTATTCTCATAGTTTTCATGAGAAYATTTCATAGTTCTCATTCTTTCACTCTTTTCCTTCTCTTCCCTTATGCTCTAGAAGGACAATGTGTATATTCTCTCTCTTAGAGGTCCCTTACCATTTTGCAGCATTAAGCAATTTGCCTTAAGGAACATTTTGTTCTAATCAGGGACATGGCCAAAACATTTTTCCRCTCCCACGTGATGACCCACATAAAGAAGGTGGGTCATGCATTTTCAAGATGCTTCCTGACAGGGAATTTTCACAATAAGAAATATCAGCCTTTGAAATCATCTCCTCAGGGTAGTGACCTTGGACACCTGAGATTTGGCTAGACAGGGTGCTGGGCCACCTTGTCCAGACCCTAATTTTGCCAGGAAAAGGTTGGAGCAGCTGATCCTTAAGGCCTCTTCCAGCCTGGTATCCTATAATTGAAAATTAAGARGGAGAAAAAGAGCCAAAGCACTTCAAAGATTTTAGAAAAAGTACAGACAATAAGGACATCATAATCAGACCTGATGAGAGCTRTTATGATTTTCTTTAGGTTCATCCTGGAGGTGCAGACACCATGATCATTTTCCATGGCTGTGCAGTGGATCCCAGCTCCTAACAGGGTGATGCTGCTCTTTGTCTAAGCCTTACAGACAGTGCCTATTCTGTGGAAAGCTGAAAAACTTGTTGCCTCTGTTTGCTGTGAATGTCACCCTCCTTCAGATATAGGCAGGAGTGAAACCAAGTGGTTCCAGCAGCAGCCTGGCTAATGCACAATTTAGGGCAGTCCCACAGTTTCTCAATATGGGAAAAAAATAAAAGGAAAAGTCACTGCTTTGGTGAAGCATCACTTCTCCCGCATTTAAACCACATCTGAAAGTTATGAAATGACAGACAAAAACATCAGGAAAGAGGCCAAGAAATGGGGTAACAGCAATTCTGTCACAGCCAGTTCCACCACCAAACTTTCCAGAACACAAGCAGTCTATCAGGAATTACCTCAAATTGTCCATTGGGCTGCTCTGAACTCAAGTTCCAGATGCAGAATGAAAATTTACAGAAGTACAGGGAGTATAAATGTTTTACACAATAGCACTTTGTAAGGATCTCTACCAATTCACACCAAATGAAGGTCCTACAAAACACAATATCTGTATCATCSATATATCAAGTTAATTCTTCCAGCAGTACAATCATGTTTTTTCTTCTAATCTCTTTTCCCAATTGAAACCGCCTGACCTAACTTGAATCCTGTYGTATTCCAGTGCAGCTCTTAGCAATGCACTTTCTGTGGAGTAGTTCCTAATTGAAAGAGCTTGAGTCCAGGTCCTTAAATTCTTTGTGTACCACTGCATATACTAATCTTATGGTGTTCCTACACAGCATAAATAAATTCAGGAAAAACTGAAGTTCTTCTACAATATTCTCGCTGCATTTCCAGATGTGGTTTTATTTTTGATAAAGCCATGCAGAATTGTTTTATCTGGCATAGATATTCATACCCATAAAMTGAAAGCAGTTAAAATTACAAATTGGCTTGACCTAATATACAACAGAAGCATTACAACAGTAATTGACTGCTTCGTACCAGTGCCCTGAAATTGCTAATTGACTAGTAAGGCACTAATTTTTTAACCTAACTCATTACATAGGAAACTCTTGGCTGGSAAATGACCCGAATAAATATTAGTCTCCGTTCGGAAAAGGTCAGATATTTTGGGTTTTCATCATTACATTCTAACTGCTTATTTATAAACCATTGAATTTCAAAGGAAGATTATTCTTAATGCACTATCTTGCAAAAAATATTTAYTACAGCATCACAATTCTCAAATATAAAAAGGAAAGAATATTCCATACTCTTTTAAGCAGGAGCAGCATGACTACACGTTATTTCTCAGACTAGCACAAAAATCACTGGATGTCTTTCACTCCAAATCAAAGGGAAAAGATTTCAWATTAGGTCCATTCTTGCTTCCAAACCATAACCAGACAAACCCTCTGCTGCTTTAATTCCACTGCCTTTMAATAAGAGGCAGTGGTGAACTCTATCCCAAACAAAAAGGGATAATTAAAAGTGTTTTCAAACTCCCTAATTAGCAAGTCAAAACAAAAAATTCACTGAAGTTCTGATTTTACAATTTTTAGGCAGAGCACATTCAGTCAGTATAGACATAGAAGGAAAAGAGGTCAAACCTCCTCACTCTGTATCAGCTCTGAAAAACAACAAATTTCCAATGGAATGTGGACTTTGCCTGATCAGCATCTTGCAGCACAGGGAATAAGTTGTACAAATCATCAACATCATAAAAGCAAATCTTGGTAGTTCCTTCTCCTTTTTACATCCCCAAAGAAGTACATTTCCACACTATTTCCTTCAGCAGGAGAAACTGCTACAAAAATTACTCAAAGACTTCCCACTCCCTTTATCAAAATTACGGGACAAYCTAGCAAATATTTTCAGTCAGTTATTTGCCTGCCTTAGAAAATAAATCGGTCTCACCATTTAGGTGTGCAGCACAGGATTGCATCAAACTGTTGAGAAAAGTGTATGAGGGCTTTTTCAACAAAAGACACAAAACAGAATGGAGGAATTAGAAGCAGTATGAAGCCTTATCATGGAGATYCTGGAGAAAAGTCCTACCTATGGCAACCAATTACTGATGTTAGACTCATTTGTTTTCCATTAACATCATTCATAGCAGCAATAGTGAAAGGCCTCTTTCTGCCAACCAAAAAACACTGCTTGTTTAAATCCAAGATTTTACCTGGTGTTATACAGGAAACTCYTTCTCCTTGGGGCATATTCCTTCAAACAGTATAAAATGTTTCAATTACCACACAGGATATCCAGACCAATTTTTTATCTGGCTATTTACAAACAATCATGCAGAAAAAGCTTTTTTTTCCCCCACAATATGCTTTGCTTAGAGTTTTAAAACCAAATTTCTTGGCCTAACTACAAGAGGGAGCTTTATCCACATGCTACGTGTAGAGTCACAGTTCTAGAAGAGAAATATCTGCCAAAGTTATGTAAAAATATAAACTGCCATATCAAGGATGACAAAAGGAAAATAAACAGCACTYATGCATTACAACCTACCTTTCTGTAGGCCTCCTGTGCTGGGATGGACACACTCTCAAAACCAATGAGACACGACCTTTGATCTCTCTTTAGGTGCAGAACATTTTGATTTAGCTGCTGGAGGGTTTGCAGTTGTGTTGGCTGAAATCCTCCTTCAGAGATTACTCTAGAGGGGAAAAAACACAAACAGGCATCATCATCCCTTCAGAGGATTTCAGGTGCTTCATACAATTTACAGGTAGTGACTAACCTGACTGTCCTTATGAAATTTCAAGTATCGCAACTTTAGGATTTTCCCAAAACTTCTGGTTTAGCA
This sequence comes from Mixornis gularis, assembly GCA_003546035.1. Lineage (NCBI taxonomy): Eukaryota > Metazoa > Chordata > Aves > Passeriformes > Timaliidae > Mixornis > Mixornis gularis. The sequence continues at coordinate 584,615 of QVAJ01000070.1, forward strand.
AGCTGGGTGCAGTTGGTTTAACATTTCCATCCCACAGCCCAGACCCCACACTACCCTACTCTCCAGAGTTGCTGTGAGTGCATTTCAGCATCAAACTACCAGGCCACGCCTTTTGGTACCAAACTGTAAATATCCCAGTCTCCAAAATTCTTCCCCTGGGAGGCACAAAGGCAAAACTTYGTTTCAGGCAGAAGTTTGTGTGTGAAATCTGCATGGGCAACCTGTGGAGCCAGTGGCCAGCACTTCCCAGGGCTGGCACGTGGTGAAATAAGGTTTTTTTTCCATACAGAGAGTTCCAGAGAGCAGGGGGGACACGGTACCATGCCCTCACCACAAGGGGGGACACTGCCCATCACCTGTATCCCAACAAGAGCACAAAAGCTGGTGCCAGGCACAGCTCRCTCTGACTCAGGTTGTCCTCAGGCTCTGTCCCTTCAACATCTCCTGATGTTTATTGCTGGGACTGACTGGGGATTTCTCACAGTGAAAATCTAACGTTGTCCAGGGTTTCTTGGCACATCCCCTAGCTGGATGCTGTGCCAAGAAATACACAGTCAGAGAGATGTGGTTTGTTGTTTTTTTTTCATAGGCAGAAATAATGATAGCTCTTAGAAACCTGAGAAAAGTTAATTACATGTTTCCATTYTGTACCTTACAGTATTAATAAGCAGTAGAAATTCTGAGTGGTATGAAATTTGAAGAACTCTTTTCTCGTGTTCCTCAGCAATTTTACAAGCTATTTTTCCATGCTTTAGAGTGTGAGTTTTATTCCRTTATCTAATCCATGTCTACTAGTTAATCAAATTGTTTTAAACAGTGAAATTTGATCTAAAATCTTTTGTTCATTTGCAACCAAGTAAAGTTTGATAAGAACAGACAGTTTGGCAGTGCCTGTAAATCCTTGTGGAGCAAGGAAATTAACATCTTGGCACTCAGCTCTGTAATGATGTGCCTGATTTCATGGAAAAAAGACAACAAATTCATTTCCAYACCTCAATAATGCTTCTCTTTTGCTTTAGCCTAATTAACTCATTGAAGGATGAAAGCTGAACTTTTTTTAGGCATACCTGGTTCCTAGTATGTTCAATAAGRTGGAAAAATTATAAATCTGAAGCTTTGTGATAAGAATACTTCAAGGCAAAAAGCATCTGTGTGCTAAGAATAAATTCATTGCAGTCCATTTTGTAGCTGAAGAGTCAACAAAATCATTAGCTAGAAGTACTTTAAGGGTTATTTTATATGTGTGAYTAATTCAGCATTGATAATTTGCATGAGCTSTAGCCTCTCATTGCAGCTCATACTRTTTCAGGAGAATTTCATAAGAAAGGGAGAGGAACATCCCAGATAAAGCTGTGAAAGGCCTTCTAATGTTTGTTCTCCTTGTTGGTTGCTCTAATGCAGGGATCCCACCATTATTAACTAGAAAAAAAAAAAAAAGGGAAAATCATGTTGCTTGCAATACTCTTCTATGTATTTATTCTCTTCCAAGAGTATATTACAGCAATATTTAACTCTGCTCTTCCCAGGCACCCTTGGATAATCTGARCCCTTCATCTGTTTTTGGGCACTTTTTCCTTTATATATCCTCTCTCTTGTGATATACATTGGGATAAGGCTTTCCTATCAAGTAGGAGATAAAACACCATYCAATAGTTTTAGATGTATGTAGTTTTCTTTCCTAAAGTAGTATTCTTGAAATGAAAAGCATATTTACTATTTTCACTTTTGAATCTTCACTGAGTCCAATATATCAACAGAGATATCTAACACATTCCATCTAATCCACTCAAAATTTCTGAAATTGTGCTATTAATATTTCAAAGAAACTCACTGGCTTCTCACACAAACCACCATAATTTTTTTCCTTAACTTCTTCCTTCTTAATTTCAAATACGGAAACATGAACAATTCTATGTCCAGAGGATCATCATGGTGAAAGTGAAAAAAAACTCCCAAAAAACTCAAAAGGTCTAAATTTTTTGGTTTGCTGGTTTATTTTAAAAATACCTAAATGGGGAAATCATGTTCCCAGCTCCTGCAGGTGTATTGAGTTTTAGTCAAATAAAGGTTTGTTTTGGTGAAAAGTAAATTCCCATCTCTTGGGAAAATACCTAACAGAGCATAAAAATATGAAAAAAAAAATAAATTCCTTCTGTTTAAACACTCAGAGAACACACCTCACCATCTGGGACACTCTGAACTTYGTTTGTTTTGAACAGAATTAAGAGAAAGTTACATGTCTAGGAGCAACATTTTTAAAATTATTTGCACATATTTGAATAGTATTTTCCCAATTGCATACCAAAAATGACACTTAAAATGTATTTYGTTGAGATAGAGGTTCCCCTAATGGCCTGGAGGTGAAATCAACAGAAATAGYTCACAAAAAGCCGTGCAAGAACATCACTCAGGATGACCTGAGAAGCCTGCCTGGAAATCTTGTTCATATACCACAGATTGTTGAAGGAAGCAAGTTCCCTGAATTAAAATATGATGATAAAATTTGGAAAATTGGGACAAAACATTAAAATATCCCACATGGGGATTGTGGAAATGTAATGCCTAATTATAACTTAATTTTGGAAATACTTCCTTGAACCTCATCCCCACTRGCTGGGTCTTGTTTTGATTAATTTCTAAACGTTTGAAGCAACATGTTCCTTTTCTGTAGTCCTTAGAGCTTCATAACATAGCTATAATATGCCATTTTCAGAGCTGGTTAATTTTAGATGTTAATTTCTTTTCAAGAGTTAMTTTCAAAATCAGATCACACATTTATGTATCTAAATTTTAAGTACCTAACCTTAGATACCCGATTTCGAATATTCTGGAATTAATCTTCACATGAATGAAATTAAATTCRTATTTTGTGGCTAGAATCAATTACTCTTTAACATCTTTAAAATGTTGGCATGTTAATACAGTGAAAACTAGGAAGAAAAATGATCCAGAAAAACCTATTTGACAGGAAGGCTGCCTTTGACCAAGCCAGAGAGACTGCATTATAGTTATGGGCACTTTATTTCTGTAACACCAGAGGTAGCACCAACCTACAGGCAAGTTCATTAATCTCCCCAGCTCCAAGGAAATGGAATGTCATGCACTGCAATGTATTCTTTATTGCTATTCCTGCATAGCTTTTCCATTAAGTTCTTTGTTAAAGATAAAACTGAGAAAAGTYTAGATGGGATTTTAAAAATTTCAAAACCATAGGCTCAAGAATATTCTTCCCTCAAGATCACCCACAAGTCTGCCCAGCTCTACAACTTATAAGGMAAGAATGTAAAACATGGTCACAATAAAAGTTTTACAGTATCTCCTTATATATCAGTGCAGAGATAAAATGATTATGTGTAACTATCKTATAACGACAACAAAAAAACCCTAAATTAAGACACAAATAAAATAATAAATCTGCTTTATAAGACTTGCTTAAAAATGTTAATATGCCATTATTTAGTGGCAGATACAACATAGTAAATATTTAATCAATTGACTAATTAATTTTAATCTGTCCTCTCAGATTCATAGTTGTCATTAATTTGGATTCCTGGTCACAAGAAGTCAGAAAATCAGTAAAAATAATATCATAGAKGATTTCTTTGAAGCAGAAAAAGTCTCTAAATTTAAATAAGTTCATGCATTCAAAATAAGCATGTATCAGTATTGATAGAAACACAAATGCAGACTCAGGCATTCTCAAGTCAAAAATCTTTAAAAGTGGGATAATTTAATTACACTTGACTTAATAACTGCAACCTCAACCCAATAAAATTCTAATAGTTAAGATGCTTGACAGCAGCAGTTTTAGTAAGAAAACACTTATTATTTTAGATAGAAGTACAGAAGAACAATCAGATTTCATATGGTAGATGTAGARTATATTCCTCTAGTATTCTCTGCTGTATGATGGGGGCCTGTCCACAATAAGAATATTAGAACTATCCACCATAAAAAAGAAATCACCTGCAGTACTACTTATTTGTGTTCTCAGCCGTGTTTTTCTTCATGTTTACAAAGAACCTGCGATTCTGCCTTGAATCTCAGTTTTCTTACTGAATATTTCAAGTTCTCACTTTGTTCTTCAAAGGGAAACCCACCTGATGCTGTACCTTTTACATCCACCCACACTTTCATGCCAGCTCAGTTTTCCAACTCTCCTTCTAACGCTTGTGAAGCATCACAGAAGAGCTGAACAGTAAGCATTATTTAGCACAAAGCTTGGGCTGTTTTGTCAATAGGCTTCATTGAATTCTTCCAAGATAAACCAGCACCACTTGCCTCATAAGGAAACAGCAGTGCAGAAATGCCAAGTGACTTTATCTACTTCAAACAGTAAATACTGGGAGATGCAAGGACACAACACTTCTGACCATCAGCCACATTCTCTCGGCATTGAATCCCATTGCAGGTTGCTTATTAGCTGTGGTGTTTTCATTAAAATTTGTGAAATAAATCTGGGACAGGTATCAACAAGTTCCACGACACTGATGGATTTTCCTAACTAATTACTGAGTCTTTCACTTTCCTCTGCCCTTCAGTCTGCAAAATGTTCAATATGGGTTACTTCAGCCTAAGTTTCTCTTTTTCTAAATGGTGAAATGTCTGCAGTTTTCATAAAAAGTAAGTAATGTGAACCTTCAGGCCCAGAAAGTGCAACATGAAGGCTAAAATAAGCAGTCTGGCTTGGGTGACRTGACTACAAATGGAGCAGAAAAACCAGTGCAGGAATTGTCTTTCTGAGAACAAGTTATGGAAATTGCTCATATWAATAGAGTTATCAGCACTAATCAAAATTCTGATTGATTCCTGGCTTGCATGCAACTTCTGTAGTGTTTATTTCACACTGACTGGCATAGGTCAGATATAACCAACTTATGCTTTGCAGCTAAACTTATATCTACCTTAATATCTAAACTTACATCTACCTATAATTCTTGCCAAGGTTAATATTAATGAGGATTTGGGAGGAGCTTGGGTTTGTTAGGTGTGGGTTTCTTTCCTAAACCTCTGACAGGGAAAAGATTGGCTTCCTTAAAGACAGACATTTTGCAACAACCTTATTAACTTTCAGACTTGTCATTTCATTAATTTTGTCAAACCATCAGTTAAAAAATCATTAATCAGAAATTGGGTTGCTCAAGGAGAAACTCTACGTTTGCCCAAAGTCCAACACATACACAAGATTTTGATCAACAGCACAAACCTCAACATCAGTTTCATATTTTCTGTCCATATAACTCTAGCAGCAAGAATTTAAGCTTCTGAGCACCTACAGCTTGCAGATACATTTGCTGCAATTTGAAAGTTTCCTTTATTATTTCATGCAGAATCTCCACAAGGCTCTTGCTAAGACAATTGACTAACTCTTTGAGTGTAAGTACTGAAAGAAGATCCTAATAATTTATAATACAATCAGTGACCATAAGGTAAATCAGTAGTTTATTTCAGAAAAATAGACTGTCTTGTTCCTGAAGCTATGTTAAAATTTTAAAGCCTCAACCTGACGAATTCCAGTTTTATGTGGATAGCATTATGCCTATAACCTTGCCAGACTTAGTCATTATCTACTGATATAAAGCACATRTACTAGATTTAGGAAAGTAGTTTTTTGATAAACATAGTGCTTTGATACATAATTGAGGCATACTTTGCTTCTCCAAGGGAAAAGATACATGAATTAATTACTTGCAAAATTACATCAAGATTTTGTTTGAGCTGGATAATATATGCTTGGTTTTTGTTTTAAATCAGAAATGCATACAATAGATGATTTGACAATTTTATTGCAACATGCTTTACCGATTTGTGGTTTAGGGGGAAGAAGGGGGGTTAGAAAGGGAAAGCAAAATTCTCAATGTAAAATGTGGAACTATCATCAATGGAGGAAGAAATCATAAAAAATTTAGCAACGGCAATATGCTAATAAAAGTCTGATCTTTTAACTCTAAGGCTTTCCAGTTCTGTGCAGCTCTAACTAACACACCACTTAGAAGCTCTTGGACTAAGAGAAGTGCATGACCATGTTTCAGTGCAGCTGCCTGCATGTGATGTGTGCCACAGAATATTTGCCTAGAGATGTTGTTCCAGTTCAGAAGTTGCACCAACTAAAAGGTAATTTTCCATGTATAACAGTAACAACAAATGGAGAGGTTCAGACCTCCTCTAGTAGAGACACTGTTTTAGTAGCGGGATGAATGTATTTATACAYGAAACATGCATGGATGAATTATTGCCTTAAGTCCTCAACTCTGTTCCTGTGATCACAATCACATGTGGTAGGAGATTATGCTGATCACAGTCCCCTGATCACAGTTCCAAGGAAAAAAGCTCTCTCAAAAGATCTATAAATTCCTAAAAAATGAATTCTCACTGAGACCAATGCTTATAAAATTAATGAAATTGTGTCACTGCCTTCAAGGACTTCACTTAAATAATTTCTGTTTGGAAAAATAGTTTGTCTAATATCATCCTCCAGAGTATCCTGTAACCATAATGAATTCACACAAAAATACAATTTTTTTAGACATACACAACAATCTTATTACAATGAAAAATTCACAGTGTATTATTCATTTCCTAACACGTTCTGGAAAAAAAGCAGGATATCAAGTGACATCTGTTACTAATGTCATAATAAATGAAAAATCTTGGCCTAGTTTAAGTTATTAGTATAAAATCTAGTTTATTTACTATGAAGCAACATAAAAGTACCACTAGAGTGTGAACCCACACACCTGTGCCCCCACTATAAAACAAAAATATCTAGGAGCTTTATGAAAGTGTTTTGCAAGGATTTTCAACAACAKAGTTAATGTTAAGTCTCTTAGTAAATTTTTCAGGTCCTGGAGAGCTGTTATATTGGCATCCCATGGATCATCTTGTTCATTTTAATGATGTAAAATGCTGCCATTGACTTTCACATAAATGGTCTCCATGAATTTGAATTGTGGGATTGAGGCCCACTACTATAGATTGGTAAATTAATTTTCCCCTAATGCTACAAATGCTGTCCTATTTATCATTACTAAATAAATCCAATATTTCAGTTAAGAATTCCACACTAGAAACAGCTGGACTTTTTAGATTTAAACYGGGGAATAAATTCACTAGCAAAGGTCTATAAAACAAGGTCCTAAGTCTCTGAAGGATGTTAGAACCAATCAATCAGTTCTTTATTAAGGAAACAGTATTTATGGAAACTTCAAGAGTTCAAATTAGCTGTAGCCCAAAGAAAAAGGATTCTTTTCTCCCCTCTCCCTCTTTTTTTTTTTTTAATTTTAATTTCTCAAGGCTTAGAGTGTTCAAAAATAAGAAGCAATTTCTGCTGTGTTTTCAAGGAATAGAATGATAGCAGAGCTCTAATGCTTAAAAATAGATTGCCCTGCTAATCCCACATCATACCCAGGTTATTGTGCTTGTTAATCTTATTCACTACCAAGGAAGGATTTCCTGTCTATGGATTTTAACATGTGATATAATCTCMGATTACAGGTTTTTTACTAAGTACAGGGGGATATAAGACAGGGGAATATGGATGGGGATGGGTTAAAGAAGTGAACTTTAAGACAAAATAAATTTCTTTTAGAAATATGCAGAGTGAACAGGAGTCAAGTTCTTGGGTAATGGGAAGCATACTGAAGTGGGTTTTAATAAAACATGAAACAGATCTCTCCTAGAAATTCTTCTTGTGTGCATCTATGCTTTTTTATTTAAAACCCATGCATATTAAGAGAATATTTTAATGGTGCATTTCAGATCTTCAAGATATTGACAGTGTAAGTGTGGAATATCCACCACAGGTACAGACATTTAAAGGTGAGCTTCAATAGCAGATGTTTTTTAAGTTAAGGTATCCCTTATTAAGTGTTCCTAATTTTTTGTTGTTGATATCTGCAAAAACTCAACCATAATTTATGCTTTGTTAYTTGTTAACCACTTATCTTGAAAAGTTTTCTTCTAAGGACAACTTAAGCAAGTACCATTATCACTTTTGAGAGAGCCAGGTGTGCTGAGCCAGGCAGATCTTTTGCGTTGAGGGAATTYTGTGGGTGTCCTGAGATACCCTGTGGGGATGAGGGCTGCCCTTTGCCTGCCCTCAAATAGGGTTTTATATTTTCCAGTAATTCAACCAGCTGTATTCACTAGCATCTGGCGGCTCCCTTTTTATTTATTGCAACACTAAGCACTACTTTATGATTTTAATTTCTATTTATTCATTATATTGCTAATGAAAGGTATAATTAAAATAATTTTAATGAGAACAACRTCCTCAATTTAGCATTCAAGCTTCCAGCCTGCTGGAGCCAGAGGTTTTCTGCCAATATTACTCAGGAAACAACACAGTGTGAAATATTGTACACTAATTCTTTCAGTGTGACTATGAGGTACTAACCTTGGTTCACATTGCATGGAAATCAGAGATCCTTTTTACAAACTTTGGAGATGCTTGACCAAAAGCACAGATTAAACCATCATTGCAATAATTCCACTGACACAGAAAAGAATTAAAATCGGAATACTTGTATCATCTACAATATTAATATTACCAAATTATGCATACTGTGAACTACTTATTTTTTWAAAAAAATATTMATAAAGAAAAAAATAAAAGAAGCATTAAAAAATGCTTACAATAGAAGAAGAATAGGAGACATCCTAAAAGGGTAAAGGAAATTATTGTAACCATCACAATAAAAGTAAATTATTAGATGCAACTCCTGAATATTAGATGTTAATAATGGGAATATTGTTGACATTTCAGGCATAATCTCAAGAAATCTCTTTTCATTCCATTTTTCCATTAATATGTTGTCTTTCAACAGACATATTTTCCAAAGCATGTACTTCTAAGTACAAATCTATTCCTTATGAACAATACTATACGTATAGAAATAATAGCACCTATTTAATTTTTAGTGTAGACAGGAGGTTTGTTTCTTTTCAAGTGAAATAAAAAATAAGGGGGACAATCAACAACAGAAACGTCACTGAAATTTTCCATCTGCCATAATTACAGAGAACTGAATCACCAAAATTTGGAGTTCTAAAAACCTGGTTCCAAAATCATCCAGGCTATTATTTTCAACCACAAACAGAGCTATGCTTTACACGTGTCCATGCTTAACTAAGTGATGCCATGTGGTGGACAGCCTCCAACAGCTGATAGTAAACAAAATCTGAGCAGCACCTTGGAGTGGGCATGAATTAAAGCCCCAGGATGGGCTTCAGGAGAGCACTGCCCTGCCAAGCTGCCAGGCTCTGGCACAGCCTGAGAGCCCTGGCAGCAGCCCTGCTCATCCCATCTGCCCCACTTATACAAATTAGATGTGTGCCTGTACCCAGTGATGCCCCTCATTTCATTCCAGAACAGGGAATCCCATAATCTGCTCCTTGCAATTTTTTTTTTTTTTTGCCACCAATTTCTGTCTCCAATTACTGCAAAAACGATATAAAATCCTTTGAACAAAGATTAGGAATGTCATTCCCACCTTCTTATCCCTGCAGTGTCCACATTCCTCTCTAAATCTGTAGTTGCCTGCTCTCYGACATGAAGGAATATCTGCCTTTCCCTTGAGACACGCTCAGCTCCATATTTTACTGCAGACACACRCAAACCCACTCTCCAAAACTCAATTGAGAATCTACTCTTTAACTGGGCAAATTCTACAGGAGCTGTTTTGCAGATTACTGTTGAGCAAAATGTCCATCCGTAATGAACATCTTCAATTGCTAACTAACATTCTTATGGAAGTCAGGCACACTTTTAAAGTTAGCSCATACTTATGAATTCAATTAAAAAACCCTTTCATGCCTTGACAGTACTGAGAGGTGATATTGTCTAACTGTCAGCTTCTTCAGGTTAAGAGTATCTGAACTAATCACAGATACATGGAACCATCCTAAAAAAACCCCTAAACCTATACACCAGCTATAAACAACACATTTGCTATGTATATCATTTTACACAGCTCCCTATTTTTAATTAATTGTAATCCATTTCCAGGTATTAGTCATTAGATCGCAAARTACCATAATATATGCACATTCTCTTTTAACAAAAGCTAATATTACACTTTGCAGAARGACAAAAAAGAGAGGAGTGTTCCTTTAAAGTATCATTATTTCGCACAGAGTAGAAATTGTAGATATATATTTCAAGAAATCTCTTTAACCGATACAATGGAACTGCATCACCTGCTGCAAGTAACTCCATTTTAACTCCTAGCACCACTGAGCTTTGTTTTATGACCAAAATTGTTCCAGTGACATGTAAAAATAACCCATATCCCTAATTTCACTATGAGGCTCAATAGATTAATTTGTTCAGTATACTTGTTTTTCATGGAAGTACCTGGCCTAGTTATGCAAAACAGAAACCCCACATCAATCTTTGTACGGCATTTATAGCAGTTAGAGAGAAATGGAAGAAATTCTATTTCCCCCCAAATTCAGGCTGTTACTATGGAAACCTTGAACACCTCTACAGAGATAAGCAACAAAGGGTAAAACTGTTCTCCCTGTTTTTCACCACTTTCTCTTTTCTCTCTTTGATCCATGTGCAAGTGTTTTATGTATAATTCACTTTCTGCTGTCCCTTATTTCTCTTTTCACTCTTCATGTATTAAAAGGAAATCTGGGGAAGGTTCCCTCATTATTTGCTTCCCATTGGGTATCCAGATGATTTTGAAGTGCGATGACTAAAATTTAAACGTTTTTATGTGTCTGGTCTATATGCTTTTRTACAATCATTTATCTCAAGTCACCTGAGCAGAAAAACCCACTAGAAACTCCTAGAAAACTGCTTAGAACTGGCCACTATAACTTTGATGATCCTGTGAGATTTTCCTCATTGGCTGCTTCCAAACTCTGGGTTAAGCTCCTGTAAAAGCTCAGTGATCATACCAAACCCAGCCCAAAATGGATATAAATGACACACATCAAAGAGGTCCCTAAAGAGCCTTTAAAGAGTTACATTTACTTCTCTTGAAATGAAAGACTACAAACTACGTGAGCTAAGCATAAAAAACGTTATGTACTGAAATGCAGTTTTATCTGTAGACCTCAAATGACTGAGGAAACAGACTAGAAAACAGCACAAATGCAATTTGCATTTTGTCATCTAGATTTTCTTTATGCTTCTCTCAACCCAGGTGCAGCTTAGCTCTGCCCACACACACAAAGCACTGGAAATTACAGTTTCATCAGAGCCAGTTGCGGAATGATTTGGAAAAAAATCTACTTTTTGAAGGTAAAGAGTACAACTTGCCATACGAGGTGCTATAAGGGCCCACAAACTTAGGGCCCTGAATAGATCATTCTAGAGCACTCTGATGAAAGTTTCTATAGGCCAAACTCTTCTTCCCTGACTGGCAATATTTTTTATGAGACTGGTCCCCACCCATACAAGAAAAAAGTAATGTTGACTTGATACAAATTTTAAATGGTTGAACTAAAATCAATTATTTCAAAATCAATTATTTCAAAAGTTTATATTTTCTTCTCATTATTACACTTCTGTAGTTTGATAAATTTGTCCTGCTCCTTCAAATATTTTCTTGGCAGCAGTCACGTAAATACAGACTGCAGTAACCCTCTTGGTCCTCTGTTACAGATATTTTAACAACAGTACCTGTAAGGAACAGGCACACCACGAGGCCATTTCCATCACACTCCATTTTCATCTAAGAATGTGTCTAAATATTTTTTAAAATTTGTATGGCTTTTTGAATGCGATATTCAAAGCATGGTTCCATCAAGAGATTAGAGTGGTATTGGAGCACAGTGCATGGATGCCAAGTTTTCATGCTTATTTAATACCACTGCAATTTTAATTTCTCACAATCAGCTCAACAGTTTGTCTCACTTATTACTGCTGGCACATTCCAAAAGCAAGAATACTTTTTTCCAGACAATATTTTTTTAATCTATTGTWTTATAAATATTGATCTTGAAGGTATAGTTCACGAACTGCCAATGATGTATCAATGAAAACAAAATTAATAGCTGCAATGCCAATTTGACAAACTGAACAGCATTTTCCTGTGATACTACACAAACCTTATACAGAGGAAATAGTTGATAAAGACGTATGTTACAAATGTTTGGAAAAAACAGACACAGATCTTCAAAAGCTCTTGATTAAGCAAATAAGTGACATTACATCTCCAGAGGTACAAATGTTCAATTGACAATAACTGTCTTGCTGTTTGCACACCAAATCCGTGCTTTGTCATGCTAATTCCAGAACTTTCCTTGTGGCACATTAGTATTTTCCAGTGGCTCACCTCTTTCCTGAGGCTTTGGAAAGAAGATAACCACTGATAACATTACTTACACTGCAAAGCTTTTCTTTTTTCTTTCTGAGGAGGGTGATATGTCTCTTCTGATGAATTATTCACAGCYTCGTGTGACTAAGCGTGCAGCTGATCTGAAGTGCCATTTATGTAAGAAGTGTGGTACTAACAAAATGGCTGCATATTTTCTCCCAAGCTACTTAATTAGAAATGTTGAAAGCATTCTTTTTGCAGATGCAGCTTATTTCTTTGTGATCAAACACAGTTAAAGGATTTGGTACTTCCCTTTGACGCTGTAAATTAGACAAATTTTTCCACCGAAAGTCTTTTAAAAATTATCACAGTACTTCTAGTCCACACGTAAATCAGGAAATCTGTGTGGAAATAAAGCATTAAAGCCATCCATTTGAATGATAGAGCTATTATGAAATGCATARAAATGCAAGTCATATTGATGTCATTGCTTCTTAACATTTGATATAYTAAAATAGTGTTTAATTGGATAAAACTTCAGGAAATAGAAAGCAAAACCTATTGGACTGAGGTTGTTAAGGTTGAAGTAATTCCTTAGAGATGCTCTTGGTGGAAAGAAACCACCAACACAAAAATTTTAAAATAAAGAAATTTTKAATATTTACAGGGTAGCTTTTTTCATTTTTTCAATATTTCTATATCTGATTTCCTTTCCTGRGAGAGGCTGAGCAACCTGTCCCCAACAGTGGTCTGCAAGATGCTTATGTATAAACTTTTTACCTTTCTAAGGGAGTACTCAGTTACATTATTTGTGGTGCATCAAAACAGAACACGTATGGGTCAGAGGAGTTCCTCTATGATCTGAAGGGTAACTTCCAAGGGGGCCAGAGCTGTCCTTCCAGATTAATTTAATAAAATTTTTGTAATCTCAGAACTATGCACTCAATTCTAACTGTGTATTTCATAATTTTACTCTTCCCTGCTTTGAAATAAATTTGAAATTATTTACACAACAGTTAAAATCACAGAAGCGCCTTGGAAGCTTCAGTGGTACCATCTTTTACAGACCACRCAGACAGCAGCATTGAGAATGTTGCTGAATGTTTAGTAAATCCTGACAAGGAAAATTCCTTGCAAGAACAAAGAAAAGTGCAGCAGTGAAGCACTTCTACCTCCTGACTCCTATGTTAAAGAGCACAGACACTGAAGCGATTTTAAATATCGATATTATCTCAAGTTATGATTATTACAACAGAAATATTTTGAGTAACTGAGCTCATGATTATTTGTAGGCATCATTGATGGAGGAAYGACTTTTATTATGTTGAAGTTTACAAAACTCCAAGCAGACAAGGCAAAGAAAATATGAACTGATGCTTCCATTTTACAGTTACAGTAATTGGGATATTCAGATATTGTTGGGCAACTTAGAAATTGAGGGAGAAAAGGAAACTTTTCTGGTTTCAGCTAAGTGTCTCATCCACAGGATTATCTCTGTTCTGCAAAGGAGAAGGTTTAACAGATCTGTCCATCTCTATTTCAAAGCAATGTTTCCAACTAATGAGATAACTACGTTAAATACTATGAAGCACCTTATTTGCAAGATATAAAGTACATGTTAGGTCACAAACATTCATATAAAAYTGGACATGAAAATAGCTAATTAATTACTTTCATTTTTTCACTGCCCTATTGCATGSATCCTATTATCTTATTATTTTGTTGGGGGTTTTTTGAGTAAATATTAGTGATTTATCCTTTGATCTTTCTCCTCACTGAATATGTTTAAAACCGTGAACCAAAAAACCAGCCACTTCCAAATTTAAGGTCTTTACTCGTCACAGACAAAAYTGAATGCTGCAATTATGTTTTGGCAAATTAAAACACATTAAACAAGCCCTGCTCCCTCCAGTCTGAACTCAGTACGTGTAATACAATGACGCACATTAGTTTCCCCACCAGGGAGTTAACATGATGAGTTCCTGCAGGCCAGTACAACTTGTCACTTCTCACTGGCTTTCCCTTGCACAAAATTGTTCCCAGTTTTCTCTAGATGACACAACACAGTGTAAAGCTGAAGGAAGTTAGCACTTGTCATCACAGGGGGTTTTAAGCCATTTAATTAAAAAGGGCAGAAATGTGCAAATACCAAGCCAGACTCACATTTTTCTGCTTTCTGTCAAAACAGACACAACCCAGTCTGGGAGWGTATAGAACTTGGTCTAATGATGCACACAACCCATTTACAATTGCCTTTAAATGAGAAATACATTCCTTTTATATTCTGCTGTTACTGAGCAATAGTAAACTGTGGCCATTTTCACATAGGTTTATCATTAATTCATTAAGACTGCATGACCCTAATCTCTGAGGCTGCATAATCAACTGAGATAATTCATATAACACACAAAATATTGATGAAGCATAACACTGAACAGCTACTTAACTTCCAAGCCTCTGGATCCGTGTATCACCATGAGATGACATAATAAGTAAAACAGTTACTGAGACTAAGCACTGGCACTTTTACAGGACTAGGCTCTGGGTTGAATCTTATGGGTAAAGCCACCTAAAAACAAGTTGAAAGATTACATACATATGCATGTATATGACTTTTTTAGATTGCTGTAAAATGCATCATTGTTTTAAAATGCATGAAGACACTGATGTAAAATAATTAATAGTAGAGAAATTGTTCTTGTGTATGCAGGAAGACTTGATACCGCTATTATGTTAATATATACGTGGGCACTAGGAAAGGCAACTAATATTAAAACAAGACTCTTATACACTTCTGGAGTATTCAATTACTAATATTCATTGCTTTAGTTTGCCACTGAAATGACTCCACTCCTTTAGTTTCAATACATTACTGCATTTGCAAAGTGCAACAGAAATATTTTCTGATAACCTCTATGTTAATTTCATTTCTTGAATCACTCTTGACACCAATCACTCACTACTGGCCCTGAGCACGATGCTTTTTCTCCTTAGCTAGCTGAGAGACAGTAAGTCAAAATCAAAACCTTTATCACCCTTGGAGAATGTATCAATAAAAAAAGCACTTGCATCAAGGAGGTTCCAAGTTATGAAAAATTATGTTATTTTTGCTAATTTCCTGAGCAACATGCAAGACTAAAGACAGTATTTTTCTCTATTTCTTCAGCTCTTAATTAACAGTCAAACACTCATTCTTTCTTTTTGAGATTCTCTATGCTCTGTCTCAGGACATGCCAATGATTCAACACCCCAAGAGGAAGGCCCCTGCTTCTTCAGCAGCAGAGCCTGGACTATGGAGTAGACTTCTATCACAGCAGCCCTCTTGTTAGAGGGTAGAAATGAGCCCAGACACAGGCTTCTTGTTTATCACAGCATGAAAAGGGYCCTGGTTTATTCCTCTTTACAGCTCAGCCATCCTGACTCCAAACATTCACTGACTCTGCCTGCAGCAGCTCCTACTGCAGGTTTCCCTTGCAGCCTCTGACTGCTGGTTATTTCCTGCTGAGCTCTGACTGCAGGATTTTACCCAGCTAGACTGTGACTGCAGGTTCCAGTAACAGGCTCTGACTGCACACCCAGACTGACCTCACAGCAGCAATTCTCTCTCCTCAGGATCCTTCTTCATGACCCTCYGGTTCCCTCTTCCTCAAGGCTCCTCCTCCTTCCTGATTCTCCCCTCACCAGGTAACCCACTCCCTTTTATCACCCTTTATTGGATACAGCTGTGACTCATCAGGGGYGAGGCTGTATTGGGTAATTAACACAGCTGTTACTTATCAGGGGCAAGGTCACCTGTATTCCCTTCTACAAATTTTTCCAGGACCTTGGTGCCATGTGTATTTTACTTTCCTACCTCAAACACCCTGCCTATTTCTATTTTGTCTCACCTGAAGAAAGTGCCAAGTAATAAAGCCCAATACCATTGGAACAGCTGCTTTAATGCCCTAAAGTTTGAGAATTCTCAGGCTTTCTGCTGTAGAGGAGGTGAAAGAAGTGTGAAGCCCTACAGCTTTCTGGACATCACACAGACAAAGATACTGACAGCAAGTCATAGGAACCCATACGGAAAAGAACATTTTGAATATTGAAAAGATACAAGTAGCATAAAGTGTCTCAGGATGCACTAACTGTGAATTTTGTCGCTTTGCCACATATCTAATTCATACCTTCTTCCCCAGCTTGAGAAAAATACTCTGAAACAATTCCCATTTGTTACATCCAATTAACAACACCAGAGCATTTTGACACCACCAGCTTTGCAAATGGCAATTAGTGACATGACTGAATTAGAGAATGGCATGGCATTGTTCTCTGGTAAGAGAATATTTTCTCCATTGAACAATCAACTGAGTAAATATTTCAAAGTAGTATCTGTGCATGARTTTTCAGCAGGAAGGAAGCATCATTCATGATTTAGAAAAAGCCCAAGGAATTCAGAACTTGCTCAAGAATGTACAACTGAAATGAATATTGCAGGACCAGGATATGTAATTAAGAAATCCCAGAGTAAGAATGCAACATCATTTTCTTTCATCACTTAGCCCACCACACACTTAACCTTGGACCTCTCCASCCTGCTGTTTCCTTTCACAGAATTGAGAATGAGGATGGCTGACAGCTCRCTGAGCTCTCCATCCCTTGCTGTAGAACTTGCATTGTGCAAGTTCACTTGAGCTGTGAACAAATTTTTAAAAATCTATTTGTTTATGTGAACTTTCTCCATACTTATAGTTAGAGGCACAAGTTGTAGTTAGGAGTGTAGGTTACAATGAATAATGAATATCTGTCTAAACCAGCTCACATCAAAATGCTGGAYCTCACTATTCTTCAGGTTTAATATAGCAGTTTCTGGGATTTTGGTTTTATGGTTATGCAGTTTCTTGAATCAATACACTGTATATCTAGCCAGTCACTTGCAGCCTACATTTCATTTAATATTTTATTGTTCTACCWGGAAAGCCAACTGCTTCAGCTAAAAGTAAAATTGTTAGTGTATGATCTTTTGTGTCRTCATAGAGACAATTCTGCCCAGTTGAACACAAAAAGGCCCTTGGTCATTATCTTGTCCAGTGGGTACCATGATGTAGCCAGGATTTGTAAGCTCATTATAATAGTTAATTCCAGTAAAGTCTTGAGAAAAAAAATTCATTATATGGTCAAAATGTCTCCAGCAGGACAGTACCACCAGCAGGAGAACGAAAAGCGGTAGACAACTTTAATAAAACAGAACAARAAATCTCTACTTTAGTCTTATTTGAAAGTGGTGTAATGGTGAAATTTTTGATCCATAAAAAGGACAAAGAAAAAAGCAAGACCATGTACATACTCTAAGTTAAGAGCTTTAGGAATGTTTCTGTTTCTGTATAAATATTTTCTAAATTTTTTTGTTTTCTTTTGAAAAATCCCACTGAATATACCATACATGATGATTCAGAAGAGATTAATACTGAATTATTTCCTTTAGACAAACTACATATATGGCTGTATCTGGCATTTCCCATAGTGAATGGTCTTTGACTGGATAACATGGATGCCTATGCTGTCAAAAAAAAAAAAGAAATTGAAGTCAAAGCCAAGAAAACCTCTGCTTGTAAGTAGCAGTTATTTGAGTAGTGTCTGTAGCATCTTGAACAATGGCCTCAGCCTGATATATCATTATCCACCACCAATGAAGCTTAAAACATCGTTAAGTGTCCTTGTATTTGGGTGTGAAAAGAACAGGATGCTAAAGAAGCTACATAAATCTCTAAAATACTACTATGAAGATTTAGAAGTTGCAAAGATGGATGTACATACCTAAAAAAAAATAGAGTCCATTAATACACTGTAGGACTAGTCTTGGGCCAATTTGTTCCCTTTAAGAAAAATAAGACCATATATAAATTACATATCAGCACCTCGGTTTTGCTAATTTTGTATTTCAGTTGTGTCTTGTCCCAAACTTTTGGAAATATTAATTGTATCCACTCTAAATTCTGTAATTTATAGAGGCAAAACATAACAGAAATKGCTCTCAGTCAATCAAAAATATCCTGGTATCAGCTCCTTATAAGGGGGTGTAACCATGTTTAAAGTGTTTATATTAAGCACATACAGTACAGATMTGAGAAATAGATTATAAATTGCATCTTAATTTAGAATATTACTCAAAACATCAATACTTAAAGATGCAATTAAATATCAGTAACATGGCCAGACTGCAGGATAATGACTTTTAAAATAAAGGAATGTCATTTCTRAAACAAGATAAATTTGATGTTGCAGTTTACTTTGCTTTCAGTTGTACATGAAAAAGGAATTGAAACAAATGTTTTCACAAATGTACAATACACATTTTAAAGAAATACTGTGCTCAAGTACACATAGAAACATCTGATTTTATGGAAGGAAAATTTGTGTTGCATAGATGTGTGCTGACTGTTTTCCTGGTTAACACAGTAAATATTTAGGCAGCTAGAAAGACAAATATTTCTCTCCTGTTCTTTATAAATAGGAAGCCTCATAATAATGATAGAGAAATACAGAACATGTTATCAGCTTTCAGTTCAAGCCTCAGGGTGATTAGGACCTCTTTTTATAGTGGCTTAAAACTTAGTTTTTGTGTATGTCACAAATTTCAGATGAAGCCCAGTGAGAGACAAGAGAAAGGCTATAAACAGAATACAACCCTCTTCCTGAGTACTTCAAGTCTGAAATTATTGTTTGTTTTTCATTTGATCTCTTGAGAAATGGGGTGATCTGACTAATTAAAGGGAATGAGATATCGTGACACAGTTATTGAGGCCATCAGTCCTCAAAGGATGGTTTTGCTGGTTATGATGCAATTCACAGTCCAATACATTAAGGATATCAAAACTGCTTTTATCACTGCTTCATCTTACAGTGGGAGCTCAGTTTCTGTTGTGCTGGATTACCTGCCCTGATTGCCTAAACTAGCTCTGACCRAGCACAGGCAGAAATTGACACCCCAAGGAAGATCCCAGGAAAAAACAAATATGTAAAACCTAAATTAAACAATTTTATTCCAAATGAAAGYTGACCTTTAATATAATCTAGTTATGAAAAATTCATATGAACTGTGACTAGTTTGGTTCCCTTGTCCTCTTTGATTCTTTCTTAACAAAGGGTTAGGTCTCCAAAAGACTTTTGTCTAAAACTTCCTTCAGCCACCCAATCCTCTTGCCTTTTTACTAGGAAAAAAGGCCTCTTCCAGAGACGATAAATTATTTGTGACCTAATAAGATGTCTCACTGTACCTCAGAGCACTTCTCTCATACATRATATGGGATTAAATGATTCTTATGTTGAATCTCAGACTGTTCAAAAACGTAAGGGAATGCTTAAAGCTTTCTGTCTGTTGACTTCCACAGTACTGCCAGATTTTTGGGTGCTTGTGCAACAATTACAAGACACAGGTGGAGCTMAAAAACCCCTGGAGATCACTCCAGCTGAGGAGTTCTCAAAGCTCYGAAATCTCATGAACTCGCCTAAAAGTGAGTATGTATATCCCAGTGCCAATCTCAGCTGAAATTCCTCCAACTGATTTGTCATGCCTTGGCCTCAGGTGAGGTCAGGGCAAGCCCAGATGCTGCTGTGGAGCCGTGTCTGTTCTCAGGCAGAYCCCTGGGAGCAGTCCCCCATCCTGGTCTACCCTGGTGCCCTGACTGGGCTCAGCACCTCGTTCGTGGATAACGAGGGCTGCTGTTGTCACATTTTGAACTCCCAGGGAGCAGAAAAAGGTTGTAAGCTCATTTTTCAACTCAGTTTTAATACATTAATGACCTGATAAGTTTAAAACCCCATAGTAGCAAGCTGCACTCTGGAGACTCTACCTTGAATGGGAAACATCTCTGCAGCCAMGTGCACACACAAGCTAACAGCTCGCTTTTGCTGGAAAGGAAGTCTCAGCATTGCTATTATCTATGGATTTGCCAGTAGAAGTGTTATCTGAGACAGGACTAGTCAAGGAAAAAATATATAAATCTTTTAAGTGAAATTTTAAATGTCATTTCTTTGTCTGTCGGCTTTCTCTGCTAACTTTAGTTCTTTCCAGCAATTTGAGCTCAGAACATGGAGGTATGGCCTTTTTCTAAACGCAAAGATGCTTTCCTTGGCAGGTAAGTTTTTCAAGTTCTTGCAGCTTTATTTTAAAATAAATTAAATAAATTCTTAGTTTCCTAGATACATATTAACATTGTGAGAATGGTCTGTTACRGAGAGAGAACTGCAAATACAGCTGCATATAAATTACAACAGCAGGTGACAGATTTCACAAGTTGGCCATAACCAAAGTGTTAAATTTTGTTGTTTTTCTAGCTCAACAATATAAACAGCATTTTCTTCTTTAGAAATTGTGATTATTTGATGTGTCATGTCCATTTTAAGGGAAAAGCCATGAGAGTTGTAGTTGCCTGTGTGTTAATTCCCACATATCAAACCAGGCTATACATTGAGATTAGACTCAGGCTGTAGAAGGGTGACTAAAATTATTCACAGTTTACAAACTGGTTAATAAACACTTCAGTTAAATCCATAACACTGATACATCAATTAATCAAAGTGAAAAAACCTTGTAGATGCCTTCCAAAAAAGTAATTAGAGCTGTTATTTTCCTGGTTTGTGTTTGGTTTTCTAAGCAGATTTCATTTTGATGGAGYCTTTAGAAATAAACCTCATGAAAAACAAACACATGTGACTACAGCAGCATAGGACACATAGGGTGATGACATGCTGGTGAAAAGTATTATATGAATGCTTCAGATTAGATTAACTAAATGTCCATATATAACCTGGAATTTTGATGGATTAAAGTTCCAGTTTGAGAAAAGAATGTACATCTGGAAGCATATTGCACCTTTCCCAAGGAGGACAGCAAATATGACATAGAAGAAGAAATTAAAAAGCCTGCAGAGACTGAAGATATTTATAATGAAATATCAGTTATCCCATTATTAGGGTAATTAGGTTAAATGAACTAGAGGAAGATGCTGATATTGAAATTTTAGACGTGCATTTTATATGTGTTCAAGGAACAGCCAAATAGAGTCACAGGAAGAAAAGTTTCTGGTTAAGGTTCAAGACTTAGTTCAAAATGGTGTGGAAAAAGGATATACTGCTGCAGTAATTAAGCAYCCTCCAATGTAGCTTCTTTGTGGGTGTAACAACCTCCCAAAATAAGCTTTAAAAAACCGTTTTCCTCTTCAAAGGAAAGCTACATGAAAACACTAAGATTTCTTGGTGTTAAACCCAGGGATCAAATCTTTGCAAGGTGGTGGATACAGTTGAAAGGTGCTGTTGTGGAAGTCCGGAATAAATGCATGCARGTAAGACTTGAGATAGGTCAAAATAAACCCAGAAGGATTCTTTTTTTCATGTAGCTGAAAACTCTTCCCTTCTTACTTCACTATATGGAAGTTTATTCAGCAGAGCAGACTAAGTGCAAATGTAATTGCCAAAGGATTGAAGAGAAAAATATAGAAATCTCAAGAAATAGACAATTAATAAGAATTTAAATAGATGTTTCTCAACCTTTTGAGGAAGCAGCGAGCCAGAACTAGGTGCAAAGCATAATTTTTTTTTAAAAATGCATCACTAATTTTTTAGCTCTGATATCATTTGAACTCATTCACAGAATGAATCTATAAATCTTCATTCCTTGCTAAATTGTTCAAAATGTATTTTTGTATATCCACTAGTAAGTTAAGTTGTTGTTCAAATTGTGAAGGCGGCTACTTACACTGAAAATGGGTAAGACTTTTAGATAAGGCAAGTGGCATAAGCAATGAGGTGCTCTGGTTTATTTCACCTGCAAACCACACATATTTTGGAGTCAGATTATTTCAATTAACACAACTGAAAGCTCAAAATTTTGTATTCTAATCAAAGATCTTGAAACTTTGAATTAACTGCCTGCAAAGCTTGGCAATTTCACCAATCCTGAACCAGAGGTCCATTAATTTAGTGAAGAATGTTATCTCTCTACCCTTACACACTGCAAAACCTAGCTCATTAGAAAAGCCTTTATTCAGGAAGAAAAAGACCAGGCAAGAAAAAGCAAACAGTGCATCCCTAGCAGAAATGTGAAAATTAACACTAATCCAAGCATAAAATATTCACACAATGGCAAACACAATTTTCCCCCCTTTCAGTTTTCATCCCAATTTGCAGGTCAGGAATCAGAGAGAGAGCGCCAGTTCTAGCTCTGTATCAAAAACCGTAACCTGTCCCATGAATCAAAACTCTTGTCCTAAACAGAGACAAAAACCTTCCTCCCCATTTCCTGTGTCAATGCTGCCTATAGATTACTGATGGCTTCTAGCTGYTCCCTTACACCATGGAAATCTGTCACAATAATCATCAGGAAAGATCCATTTCAGAGGAACCAGACATCTCTAATGTCCCTGGGGCATCTTCTCCCTCCTCTCTCTGGGTAAGGACAGAAGGAAGGGGAACAGCAGGCTTTTTCACTTCTATCTCTTAATTTCAAATTATCCAAATATATTTTTAGGATTATCACAAAAAGTTTGTTTTAGTTTGTGACAAATCTATCTTAAAATGCAGGACTATGGCTTACTTAAGAATCAAAAGAATGCAATACAGAATTATAGTGAAAACAGGACCTCAAAATCGACACAGAGTTCACAGCCCTGAGCCATTCACAGATCTCACTTTAATGGAAACAACAACTGTTTTTGGACCTCTCAAATGCTTCCTTTCCCTGGGAGGTTAAAGCTCATTTTGAAAACTAAGTTAGTGCCAGACACATCACCTTTTACAATATGCATCGTACCCCAAACTTTGAGTGCTGAAAAGCAGCATGAGAYACACGGAGGACCCCTCTTGTGCAGATCAGTCATCTCCTATTTCTGTAGGGAAACAAACCAAAAGCCATTATTCTGCTGAAGCTGTCCAGGGTGTTCAGTGCATGATGAATCTCTGAATAATTTCTTTGGAAGATGGAATAATTTCTTTTAGCACTGATTGAAAGTGAACCAGTCCACTTTGGACTGATACAAATGAGGACCAGGGATTGATTCTGTTTTGCCAAGTTTTTCTTGTACTCATMATCAGACAATGTTTGCTAAAAAAACCTTAATGACATCTTAAAATCTGTGGATTACAAATCATTGATTTAGAGGTGTTTCATTTACTGCTCTCAGAGGTTCATTAATGGTTGTATGAGGAATGAAGGTGTTACCACACTGCAAAACTTCCACAGAGTTCCTTTCACTTGGAACTTTGCTACTTACACTCAATAAATTCACTTCATAAAACCTGARAAAGGAATACAAAAATTTTGGTCTTCCAAATAGTTTCCCAACATTGAAAGAAATGGGAATTTCCATCCAGCTTGTACAGTGTTTGGAGAAGAACTTATATAATAATTAGAAATTTTACAGAATATGGAAGCAAAGAAGAATGGGAAAAACTCAAAGAACGGAATGAACATTTTAAAAATAACAAAGACTGACAGCAAAATAAAGGGAAGGCATTTAGTCCATCTTAGTTATGAAAACTTAAGATCAATTTGAAAAGTGACAGAATAGTGAAGCACTAGCCTCAGGGTGAGAGAGAAAGTTTCAAAGATTAAGTTGTTTGCTTTGCAGCAGGTTTCAACACTGAGTTTGCAGTGCTGGCAGTGGATTACCCGAGCCCTGCTTGCTGTAGAGCCTGGGGTGCTCAGCACCAATCCCGCTTCCTGCTGTGTCCACTTGCTACAGCTCCCACTGGAATGGAGCAAGAGCTCTTTGCTAGGGAGGGTCTGCACTGGCCATGATATGACTTGGTGAACCAATGCCAGGCACTGGGATTATTGCTAATGGGCTACATCCACAATTTCCTCATTTGCATGAAGGSTTTTGGGATGTATCCCAGCATCTCAGTCACCAGCCTGAAGAAACTGCTCTAGCAAGCACCAGGTCTTTATTGTCCATTCCCACCTACCAGATCTGCTTTCCACAAATATTTATCACAAATCAATCCTCRAGCAAGCACATTTTCCCATTTCAATCTTCTCATGAATATCCCTATCTTGAAATAGGGATTTACTCAAAAGAATAATTTTATGAATCCTCTAGARGCAAGAAATTTTTGAACTTCACTGYACCATACGAGTAAGATTAATTTCCTACTATTGATCTTTTAAGAGCWCTTTCAATAATGCTACAAATTATATGTTAATAGAAAGTTCAAATGTCCATTATATGTCTGGAAGAATTGTGATAATAAAGATGAATATGAGGAATATGGTCTAAAAGCACTTAAATGGAAGCTTGGTCATTTCCATTTTGAGAGGTGTGKTTTTTTCCTAAGCTTCAGCAACAAATGACTGAAAAATCAAAGAAAAATCAAATAACAGCAATTAAATAATTCTAGAAATAATAATATTTTTAAAAAGGCTAGTTTCCTGAGATTTCTTACCTCTAATTTTGGGAAAAGTCACTGTCACATTCAAGCCCTCGTACACACTCTCACTAAAGACAAACTATATGAAAGGCATCTACTCCCCAGTTCCTTTTTTAGCTGTGGTTCCRTACAGTCATATTATACCCAGACAAAATACACAATTCACTCTATTTAAGGTACTTATTCATGAGCACACTCCACTAGATGAGAAAAAAAAATCATATCTGAATTTAGGAAGGAAGTTTAAGTACTTTCTTGAGGGGCAGGGAAAGGTGAAGAAGAGGGAAGAGTAAGATAAATTTGAGGACTTCAAAATAAATTTTAAAGGCACTACATTTTAGTCCTTGAAACTGCAGTTTTTCACATTTCACTGAAATTCCTGGCCAAACACTGTTCTCACTTCCAGTACTTGGTAGCACTTAGACTTCAGCTCTAAATAATTAAATACTCGAGATTTTGCATGAGAAATTAGTTTTACCTGTATTTGCTACCAGTTTTTCTATGCAAATAATGGTATTTGATTTTTTTTTTTTTTTGAGCCTCTCTATACAGGTAGTCAGGAAGAATTTAAGTAAGACACCTACAAAAGAGTGAAAAATTATCTTCATCAATCTGCCAGAGAAGGGAAATTGGAATTGTTACAGCTTAAAATTTTATGCAGGTTTTATTAGACTCYGTAGAAGCTTCTCAATAAAAGATTGCTTTCCATCTACAATGGCTGGAGACACAATCCAGAAGGTGAAGCTATCATTCAGCTCTTATTGGCATTTTACATATTCAGGCTGTCCTTTGCTGTTTGGTTACAGAGTCAGATAAGAGCATGTGCATAAATGARCAGTCTGGGAAAGCAAAGCTGCGTTCTCTCCACAGTCCCCGAAGGGCATATTGTGTCAGGAGGATTCAGAAGAGAACCATGGTCAGTCTCTATTTGCTTCATAATATTTGAGCCACGTGGAGTGAAAAAAAAAAAAAAATCTATCTCCAATGATCCAGCAACTGAAAAGCAATTTCTAATTGTTATTATAACCTCCTTCAAACACCTGATGAAACGCTGTTTTTATTGCCAATCATATCCCYAGCGATATCATGTTCCAATGTATAGAAAGTTAAGCATGATTAGGAACAATGAGAATCATGCACTGCCTTTAAAATCTTTGCACTATCTTAATTTCTAGTCACTTTCCAATACTCAGATTAAATCATACCTTCACCAGCTTTAGTTCAATTATTACAATTATGAAKGCAAAAGGAAGGATGTTTATTTCAAATTTGACTCTACAATCTCAAGTAGCATTTTAACAAAATCAGCTAGTTCATTTAATCTTTATTCCTYAGAATTTTCCATCAATTGAGCCCATAATGTTTTAGTCCTGCCCTAAAACACTTAAGATCTGGATATCTTTTAACAGTGAACATTTATTGCTTTACAGATGGACAATGGCTAATACAAGCATTGTGTAAATGCATTATTACTCATGGATATGAGCTTAGCTTTTTAATTGGTGTACCTCTCCTCTCCCATCTGCCTGCATGCYTTTGCTTTTTCCACACAGATAGAAAAACAGTTTTTATTTAACTATATATTTTATTGTTTTACTGACATTTTCTCATGTCATCCTCTAAAAATAGGAATGAACAATAACACTCTTTACTGGCTTTTGGACACCTCATTTACTCAAAGCCTAATTTGCTGCAGTTTGTTGAAGWCCATGAAAATAAGACATTTTGTTAAAGCCAATCAAGTGCCCATCTGCTTCCTGCTTCAAGAATAATTTATTCTTCTTAGCTAGATAAACTTCTTGTTTATTTCTTAAACCTCCAGATTAACAAATTAATTGCATAATTGCTGAACTTCTACAGGGCTTAATTCTGCCAGAGAAATGAGAGACTCACTAGGAATGAGTGTATATATTTCAGACTTTCAGGCCTYATGCAGGGACCTGTATAAACTGACAAGTTTAATTTTAACAAACTAATTAATTAATTAGGATGGCTTTTCAGATTGCTGTTACACTGTTCTAATTTAGCAGACACTTCCCAGTGGTCAGTATGTCCTGTATTTCAGAATTCAAAGAGGTAGGACAAGCTCACTCCCATTACCAGAGATCTCTTCTATGGACCCGGTGTCACATTTACTGATTTCCACGAAAACACAAAGAAAAAGACAAAAATGGCTCGAAGCAAACAGAGTACAAGARAAAATGTTCTGACATTTAATAGTGTCTCCAGCCATTCCCATATAAATCAGTACCCTCAATATATTATCTGTGCATTATTAAAGATCTTCCTTTCAAATCATTRGCTTTTTCAAGTATTTCAGTGAATAATTTTAGAGGCTGATTACTTTGATGGGGAAATAAATCCTTAATCTCTGCCTGGTGAAGGTTGGGTTTTGCAAGATATTGATAAAATTCAAATTTTTTCACACTGTTTAAAAAAATTATAGGGATCATTAATTTTCCATTTCTCTGACCAGAGCTTTATATCATGAAAATAAATATATGCATTGAATATAAGTATTAATAAATATATCTATTAAATATAAGATGTTAATATCCAAAGGCTATTTCAAAGGAAAGCACATTTCTCAGTGACCATGCTTCAAAACAGGTAAGATTTTATTTAAGTTGATTTGGTTTTTTTAAGTTGAAACATTTTTTAATCTTAATGTTTAATGCATGAAACAAGTGTGAACAGTACATTTTGATTTTGATATTTCACTTCTGCTCCTCCTTTAACCTGGAGATACTAATTGGATGTGATTCTTAGAAGAAAAATCTAGAGGAACCACTGAGGTTTCCAATATTTCAGGTAGTCATGGCAAAAAGAAGCAAGTGACAGATAAAAGAGAAAGGTTTGGAAACCTCAGAACAAGTTTAAACTTCCTGCTTTTCYTCTATTTTTCTTTCCCCCCCAGCCACAGCTCTTTCTGAGACCTCATGATGCCTTTCTGAGACATTCAGGCTGCTGCACCATTCTCTAGCCAGGTACAACATTTACATTTAATTTTCTCTTATCAGAATCAGACTAAATAATTACTTCTGTGTGTCTGGTTCTGGTTGCAAGGAGCTCACTCTCGCTGTAAGATGGTTTATGTAACTGCCTCTGCACTGGGGTCCTGTGGAGAGGTTTTACAAAGCCTTTCCTAAGTGATTTAGAAGTTTGTGAATTAAGAATTTTACCTGGTATTCATGTAAATATTTTACTTCCTGGAAATTAAACACTGAAAGGAAGAATAGAAGAGTTTGRGGGTTTTCATTCAATCATCACTCAAATCGTGAGTACTGATGTCATGGAATAAAATGTTCCATCTTCTCTTTGGGGTAGGATTCTAAACATCCCTAATCAACTGTCTTTGTAATTTCTTATTCAAGATACTATTCTACTTACTTACACGCTGTACTTCATAAGATAAAGAGGCTCCAGTAAAGACAGTGATTAATMGAGAGCTGAAGTCTGAGGGAAAATCCTGGCATGGAAGAAAATGAACATCAGGCTGATGTTAAGACTTTTTTTATACCCAACCTCAATGTACACATTTATATAACACTTTTAAATTAAGTATTCAATATCTAACCTGAGAGCTGCATATGAATGCTGGAAATTCATGGAACATCACCTCAATGTCCTGAAAACCCATGCCTCAAAAACATGGAGAATGAATTTAGAGCAAAGGGGGATTTTCTGTGGAGTATTTAACAGCTCTGTAGCACCAGTGATATTGGGTAAAGGTGTAAATATCTGCAACCMATAACAAATGGTTTGTACTGCCAGTAGCTGGAGGAACGTAAAGAAAGGAGCTATACAAATCCTTCCTCTGCAGCACTGCACTGAGAACAGAAAAAGCTGCTGAAAAGAGTAGAAAAATGTTTAGAGAGTTTCTGACATTCAGTTGTCTTCAGAAATGAGTAGTGAACATTTCTGCAGACATTTGTGACAGATCCTACTTTGTTTGCCAGTGAAAGAATTCATCAATACTAAAAATAAGTCAGCACAACGACACTCATTTTAGCTAATTCTGAAAGCAATCCTAGTATGTATCTACATTCATAGCTTTGAAAGAAATTCCTAAAAAAARGGCTTCCTTTATATGACAAATAGTGAAAAATATATATACTACACACCCATCTTCAGCATAAATGTAGATAACTGGAAGGGATTTTTAAATAGGCATTTTTAAAATTTAACAGTGTCTGATTTGCAAAGCCATATAAAAAGGTCAGAAATAATGAGTGCCTTACAATAAAATCATGCAGATTACGTGGCACAGACCATCCTGTTACAAGTTTTTACTAGCAGCTGACCATTATTATTCTGCAGAAACAGCCATGTATTCAATACACTTTCTTGTCAGATAAAATGTGTTGCTAGGTTGTACAGCGGGGCAACGAATAAACAAAACAAAAAGAATGAGCAGATACCTGGCTTCAAAAGAATGGCTCTGTGGGATACAAAGAAGCAAAACATGGAGATGAAATGAATTGGAACTGAATCTATTTGCATTACAGATTGAACACGGTGGGAAGGCGAGCAACACTTCACTGAACAATAGTGAAATAAGTTAAACATCCCAGCAATGGTTTTATGTTCCAGAAATGAGCTTTCATTGTTGTYAACACTTCAACTATACTTTTTTCACCAAAACTTGTAAAAAAAGAAAATCTTGGTTTACATCTCTATTTTCCAGTCGTGGCATAGTTTTAAGTATGATCAAGTRCTGTAGCGAAGTTGAGAGATTCTATGGCTTTTCAATTACAGAATTCCTTTGAAATTTTTTGAACAGATCCAATATTGTGCTCTCACTTTCTCTGACAAATTTCTTCTTTTCAAAGCCTTTGCACATGGAGAATCAATTCRCACTTGAACAAAGAAACACCTAACAAGAAATCTAAAAAGGTCTAGTTTGTTTAAATGCTATGCCATTTGCACAGACTTAAAATATTATTTTTTCATTCTCCTATCTTAAAAATGAATGGTAATGCTCATCTCACCAGTGATCAGAATTTTAGGCCCATCTGGGGACTGAAATTGTTGGAAACTTAACATGGAATTCAACACATGCAGGTGAAATGTGAASTTCACCTTTCCTCAGAAGATATATGGAGGATGTTTTTCATCTTTCACCCTGAATGAGATCTGTGTAGAACCTAAATGCTGTAAGAGCAAAAGTAAAGTAAATAACGTTACTTCTGTAAGAGAGAAATTTCCCTGAAGGAAAGATTTSTTGAATAAGGATGCCAGTTGTTTACAGGCTTATCAGGAAAAAACTAAATCCGGAGAAACCAACTGTCCCCTGATATTTTGAGTATTTCACGTTTGACATCATTCCTGGTACAGCACCACCTACCTCATTTGGCATCTATAAATGTGAGAAAATGTACAAAAAGAACTGTCCTAATTTGGAGTACAGGAAACAAATATGAAGGAATAAAATCCAGAGTCCTTTATCTACACTGATAGACTAACCATAAAACTAATATCTCAAAAATGGAGCACACATTCAGTACCACAGGAAAAAACTTTCTGGTAATTTCATCAGTTTTCAAATGCAGGATTTTCATGGGAATGGGCTGTGCCAAGTCACCTCAGACATATGGTAATTAAAATCCATGGTAATTCAAAATTTCAGTATCACACAGGAAAAGAAACAAAACAGCTATTTCATAGAGATTTATAGATCCAAAAATCAAGCCAGAAAAATAATGGATTTTACATGAAACTGACATGGGAGAATGATGAAGTCTTAATGGACAAATAAAAGAAGTTTAATTAATTCAAATGCTGTTACAATGTTCACTCAGCTAAGGAAGTATTTGAAATTTTATGAGCTCTTAAATAGAACCAAGTTATACTCTAATGTCCAGTAGAAGTTGTCCCTCACCCTCTAAAAATTTAATACTTTGTAAGGAAGGACAAAGTTTCTCATGAGGCCAGTCCAAGTACAGGAAATGACCAGCTTAGGAAATTAAGAATCACCTGCCTTGGATGCAATGCAAATTCATTGACCATAATTTCCCGGCAAATATGTCAAAGTAAAGGTCTTATGAACAAAAATCAATTACTAGAAGACATAACTTCAAAACAAAGATACTCCACTTGATTTGCTCCTTCCTCTTAGAGGAAAGGATCGAAGTGTTATGACAACCATAAAATAACACATAACATACCYTGAAAACTGCCCAGGTGCCCTGCTGGGAGGTGACAGGCACACATSTCATGTTCCATACACCCAGTAAAAAATACTGAACAACTCATGTGACTGATCAAAGCGACATGATTGTATATTACAATTACCATTAATTAGGGAAAACATTACATTTACTACTGCTTCTTCACTCGATAGTGTATGTCGAATGCAGCAGGTCTTATGCAGTTTACAATTCATCCTGGTATGGAAGAAAATGAACATCAGGCTGACATTAAGACTCTATTGCCAGAATCCCCAACCTCAATGCACACATTTATATAACACTTTTAAATTAAATATTCAATATCTAACCTGAGAGCTGCATATGAATGCTGGAAATTCATGGAACATCACCTCAGTGTCCTGAAAACCCATGCCTCTAAAAACAGTTGGAGAATGAACTTAGAGCAAAGGGGGATTTTCTGTGGAGTATTTAACAGCTCTGTAGCAACAGTGATATTGGGTAAAGGTGTAAATATCTGCAACCAATAACAAATGGTTTGTACTGCCAGTAGCTGGAGGAACGTAAAGAAAGGAACTATRCAAACCCTTCCTCTGCAGCACTTCACCAAGAACAGAAAAAATTACTGAAAAGAGTAGAAAAGTGTTTAGAGAGTTTCTGACATTCAGTTGTCTTCAGAAACGAGTAATGAACATTTCTGCAGACTTCTCATGCTGCAGTATAATATCCCAGAAGATTGGTTTGCCATAATTAAACATGGTGTATTTAATGTACTGCTGAGTGTGAGGGATAGGATGGGTGCACTCTTTAGAGCTGCTGAAACATGAAGCATCCAAGGTCAGATGTTGACATGTAAGTTTTATCTGAGGAATAGAAATGCTGGTAGAAAATGCATTCTTTTCAGCAGTGGCACAACAGCTGAAACTATCCATGTTGTTGTCTTTTTAAAAATTATTTTACTTATTTATGATGTGGGATGTCCAAGTCCATCATCATTAAGTTTCCATTTGCACACCATTCTGCCCAGTATTCCTAGATCTTTTTAATGCAGGTCTATATTGGGCTGAAACAAAGTTCTACAGGAGTGTCCAATTTCTTTCAATTATCTGCTGTATGATGCCAGATTTGTTATGTGCCACCTCATTCCATTTACTGCTATTTACTGTCCTCCAGCTGTCAGCATCAATGTTTATTTTCTACCTGCTTGCTGCCAAGTTGAATTTCTAGAGTTGTTATGCATCTACATTTCACCCACACTGCTCTTTTCATCATTATTTGTAGCACCATCTATAAACATGAAATCCAACCTTCATATGTCAGCAGTTATCCACAAAAGGGTACCCAAGTCACTAAATGCAGGGTTCTCCACTCATCTCTTCAGAGATTTGATTTAGTTTGAARTGTCATGCAAATAATATCCAAGTACACACTGAAATTAACATGCAAAAGAAAACATTTAGTCTGTTCCCTCAACCAGGCTACAGAAGTAAACATGATTGTCACCAACAGTATGTTGTTTTGTCCCTCTCTTTCCTCAAAGAGAGTTGAACTTGTAGTATTCCCAAAATAAACAACCACTCAACAACCTACTGTCATAATATTTACTTGTTTAACACTTTAAAACATCAGCATGCCATGCTTAGGATACTGAAAGCAATTCAGAACACTAAACAATAACAAATCACCACTTCCTTATAGCAAAAAATCAAAAAATAATAATCTGTTAACAAAAACATAATTTCCATGTGTTGTGTTGCAAATTGCGCTCAGACAATAGAGGTGAACAAGCCTCACAGAGCTCAAATTTTGCCTCCTACCTGTTTCACCGAGGCTTGAAACTTATCGTGGATTAATTAAACATTAAAACGACCAAAGTAACCCAGGCCTTGAGCCTAATTCAAAAATAGACACGTTTACTCTAGAATACCCTTGCCCTGGTGCATTGCACAGGCTGGGGGCACTGGACTGGAGAACACAGCAGGATGGAGTTACAGGGAGCGTTTCTTACAGGAATTGGCAGCATGGAAYAGAGCAGACACGGCTCTGGACAAACAAGGCCTCTCTCATGTGTGATATCAACTCAAGTGATCTTTCGCAATTGAAGGAAATCTTTTTCTTTCCCTAATACTTGTCAACCTTTATTAAGACATTATTTCCATCAGCTGTGCTTGAATTGCCTGTGTCTGACACATTAGTGTATCTGTAAAGGTCAGAGCAACACCAGGC
Source organism: Mixornis gularis (assembly GCA_003546035.1). Lineage (NCBI taxonomy): Eukaryota > Metazoa > Chordata > Aves > Passeriformes > Timaliidae > Mixornis > Mixornis gularis. The sequence goes on from QVAJ01000070.1 coordinate 617,664, forward strand.
CCAGAGCAGGCCCAGCTAGCAAGGGGGATTTATTGTACACAGGAGCATGAAAAACAAACAGAGTATTTTATTTTGGAGTGCCTGACGACAGGGAACAGCACAGAAGCTTCTGCACAAGTTTTGGGAACAGAATTCCTTATCAACACAATTATTCATTACCTTCWGTTCATAGTTAAAGAGATTGTGTCAATTTGACCCCAGGGTCGCATTGCTTCAGGAGTCTGCTATCCACGCAGTTTGGGAATATCTATGAGAACTGATGTAATAAAGGACAGGAAAAAAAAACAAAACAAAACTGAAAAATGCAAGATGAAAATACAGCTCAAAGACCAAAGAAAATTAATCARTGCATTTTTTTATCTTTTTCCATTACAAGTATAATCTCATTGTTTTGATATCACACACYTTTCAACACTAATATTAGAGGTTCTTTAACCCTGGAGAAAGGAAATACATATTTAAGTCAAAACTGAAATTAAACTACACCTACTTTATTTTTTTTCCTACTTTCAGATCTTCATTATTATCCCCATAGTCAACATTTCTTCTAAACATAAGACTGCTAGTTTGTTTGAGGTATCCAGTATAGTAAGAAGGTTTTTCTGACACAATACATCAATTATAATCTAATATTGCAGCAGATTTAAACTATCTTAGTCTATTTTAATTTGAAAGTGATCCTGTTAGACTAATTTCATCTTGGAAAAGCAGTGACATTCTTACAGCAAAGCTTGTGATCAACAGCTTAATGTAGCCAATAGCCACACAAAAGGAACATTCAAAATATTCCAAAGTGCTGCTATCACTCCTGAAAGCACAGTGGGCAGTTTACTGATTATGCATCTGGAAGACTACTTGTGAGGGAATACTACTCCTAGGTTCCATGAAAATTGATGTTCTAAAGCCTTTATAAGCCAAATAATAAGGTAAACTACAGAAATGAGAAGTTTATTATATTCATCATAACAGATGCACTTATTTGCACTATTACAGAATATAATAGGGGTTTTATAGGGGTTTTTCTGTAATTTTGGTATTTCTCCCCCTGGAGCACCTGGTAATGTTTTAATTGTCTAATTTGGAAGTTATATTGATTAATAGTTGCTGTCATGCTTCTGTAAAAGGATAACTTTGCCTGATTGTAATCCAGCAGTGAATGCAAGTGATGATTTTATACAAAACATGTGGCTTCAGTTCTGAAACACCTCTGTCAGTGTAGTGGGACCACTCACCTTAAACTTCAAAAATTCACATGAGCAAAGCTTTAATACTATGCTACAGTAGTTTAGAGAGCACAATTTTATCAATTTTGAGGCAATGTTTAATCCTACGTTCTAATTATGACCTTAATCCCAACAATTTGAGAACAATGGGGCTCACAGAGCTCTGCAAGGCACTGTCACTTCCCCACACTGGATGACAGTAAATTTTCTCCCTTGCAGTCTTTGGCAGGTTGTAAAACAAGGAGAGATGGTGCTTACACAGCACTTAAATATTCAGTCTCAGATATCAAAGTATTTATATACCTGCCACAAAATGTGATTGCAAAAAGGAGAAAAAAGAAAGTAGGAAAAGTTGATAGACATTAATACATAACATGAAGATTATCAAAGAATAGATTTTATTTGATGGATATGGTAGTGTTTAAGATTTGGAAACTGAGTTCGCTGTATTATCATAAAGTATAAGCTGAAAGATATGTATCCAGATTTGTGTCATGTTTGACTTACACAAAAGAACAGTTTCTCATGCAGAAAWATGATAGTTATCAATTTTGTTATTTATTTGAATGCTTCTTAAGATTATATTATTAATATTGTCTTTTATTATGTGTTTTTTATCTGAACTAAAATATGTTGTGACTGAACCAACAGATTCATCATATGCTCTTCTTGGACARCATTCTTTTAGTATTCATAATTTCCCTTTAGGAGTGGACATAGCTGATCAACATCATTAACTATTTGGGGGATCTTTATATAGAGAAGCACTTTGCTTAGACAAAGTGATTCTTAAAATGCCCAAAACAATGCATCACCTTTAGGGTAACTGCATTTGTTATCACAAGAAGGACTGAGCCAGGGCAGGGAAAAGGGTAGGGAAGGAATCGTCCAGGGAATTCTCAACCTTTACACATTTCTGACTCTTCTGTGACTTTCCTAGACTTACAAACCAGCTGAAATTTCAGCTGAGTGCTGAAATTCCTCCCTAAGGCCCCATAAAGGTTGGCCAATATGTGCTCAAATTTAATAGCAGATATTGTCTCCTGTCACTGAGCAACCGAGCTATTGCCCCACACATTCACTTAGGTCTCCTCAAAAAAAAATTTAAAAATCAACCAAATCCAAAAAACCAGCAATACAAACAAAGTGTCTTTTATACTAYAGCAGTCTCCTCCTAAAGGAAAAATAAGGAACCAAACCTGAACATGCTAAGATAATGATTTCTCTTGTATAGAAGCTAGAAATCCATGGGGAAAATAAAGATTTCCTGTAGCACATTACATAGATTAAATAATACTTTAAACACCAACCATTGCCACCCACAAACAAAGAAACAGCAAATTTTATAATTTGATTGGTCTCTGAAGTGTACAAAAGGGAACGGTTTCAGTCTATAGGATATTACCACTAAGATATCTTTCCAAACATTACATGTTCCTTAGTAATTACACACATTATTTTCATTAATCCTGATTTTGACTCCTAAGTTTGCTACCAAAATTTTCTAAGCTTGAGGGTTTGAGTGCAATCTTTCCATTTTGAAACAAATGTCTTCATGAGGGTGAACATCCCTCAATTATACATCCAAGGTGCAAGAAATGACAGTTTGAAGACATTATTGATTTTTCCCAAATTTCTGTGGTGGCAAGACTGAAATAAAGAATTTGAGATCAGTCTCCCACATTTCATTCTCCCCTGGAAGTTATTCCATTAAAGAAAAAGTAGAATATTAAAGTACAAAGAGCAATACTTTTARCAGAGTGTACCTTACCCCAAGTGCACCTCCACTACTGTAATAACTCACATTACATTTCACACTTTTCTGCTATGCAGGTTCAGTCCTYGTACAGTTGTGTGCTCTATTTCAGAGTGTCAGAGGTCTGGCTCTGTACTGCACAGTGAGAGGATGTGTGTCATGTCCACTTCCAGGGATGTGGCATTCTGCCTGCTGGGGGCCACAGGGAGCTCTGCAAACAAATGCAGAACTGAAGCCTTGAGCAGATACCTCAGTCAACCACATTATGTGAAAGAGTTTATTCAAAATTTGAATACTCTAAAAAAATCCAGCATCTATTCAGGGAAAAGACCTGAGTGAATTTGCAGATTGTGAAGCTGTAGAGAAACTAAAGGAAGACTATGATGTTCTGAAATAACTGGACTCAGTGAGGGTATCAGCTATATAAATGTATAGAGCTCATTATATCTAAAGAGACCATAACAGATTAATCCAGACCTTGTCTGTACAGAAATAAAAAATCTACAGGTCACTCCATCCAATAGGAAGAGAGACCATAACCAGGCTAATTTATATGTACATTAAAGACCAATCTACTTGTGGCGAGGGTTTCCCTGAAAGATATGCATGTACTTCTGTATAATAAAACCTGACTTTGAAGAGCTTTGAAACTCCTCTGTTGCCAGCCTCCAGTGCCCTGGTATAAACTTTGGAAAACTCAATAGTCACAAATATTTGCATATGCACAATGCTATGCCTCTCTGCAAGTGAATTTCTCCTGTAGAACTCAGTCCATACATTTTCTTCCCCACACAAATCAGATCTATAACTGTATAAAGATTTTTCCATTTCCTGTTCTCACAACAGATGACATGAGAAATTAGTTCCATGGCAGATGAGCACCCTGGCAGCACTTTGATTTGTCACAATAAATGAGTCTCCTGTAGAGCCTAATACATTAAGTAGATGTCAGTACTGACAAAAAGAGTTAAAGAGCTCCCTCCAGAACAGCAGAGAGTATTTGCATGTTTGGACACCTTTTTGCCAGTACAGAGCTTTTTCAAGCTTCTAAATGGGGATTTGAATCAATTAAYATTTTCCAGCAGAAGACCTTAAGTCATTATATTGTTGATTTTAAAAAAACTATTTAACAAGGAATGGTGAACAAGTATTAGGGTGTATGTGTTGACTTTAATATGCTTAGGAATGCAGTGGAATAATTGGGAAAAATATACCTTCCATCCACACGAAGTTGAACTTCTTCCCCTCATCCTGACCTCTCTCTTTCACAGTGTGGCATGTGGGTTATTTTTTAATTTTTATTTATTCATATGTTTGAATATCCTATAACCTTTTTTTTTGAAGCCAAAGATGGTTTTGGAATCCTTTGTCATCCTGACAAAGGCTACACTAGCAGGAGTTAACAGATCACTACAGTCCGCCATCAAAAACACTTTTCAAGGACTGCAAGGGATCACCTGCTAAGTATTGTTCTGAAATTCCCAATACTTGTTTTTCTGAATTATAGAGCTCTTTGAATGTGTCATTAAACTACTTCCAAGAAACACAGTTTCCCTCCTGTCTCCTCTAATTATAAATCAAGGGTTTGGTGGCTTGTGCAACACGGGCAAACCCACAGGGAGAATGTACTGTGTATGCTGGTGTGCCTGGTGGTTTAATTCAAATTACTGTGCACTCAAACTACAGGAATGCCTCATGCAAGCTCCTCCTTTGTCTGAGGAGCAACTAACCATGTAGAAGAAATCAATAAAAAATGCTCAAAATTTGAAGCTAGTGCCACCAAACAAAGTGCAGGAATGTGTGAGGACTTTTCCCTCATTGCTAGAAATTTCACTACAGACTAAGAAGCAGGAACATTACCTGAACCTGCTTTGAAGATAAAGAGTTGCCTAATTGACTGAAGTCCTAGAAATTAGGTGCTTCCTGCAAATATTGTAGTCTGCCTGGATCTGTTGGGCAGCCCTGCTGTGCYCTGATGGGAAATGGGAGTCAGATTGGAAACCACCTGCAGTGAAAGAATTAATTGTAGGTGATTCCATGTGCTGAGCAGAGATCACACACTGCTGGCCTTGCTACACCATCATTTTCTGTAGGGGGGGGTGGAAAAAAAAGCAGAAAAACATGTTTTCTAGTAGTATTTGTATTATAGTAAGACAGACTGAGGCTATTGAGGGATATTTCTTACATGTGTTCAKCTGCATTAATGATAATTTTAAACTGCAGTACTTGACAAACAAATGGAGAAGGGCAAGAAACCTAAACGTCCCTTGGTTCATGGATAAAACAAGTGTTTACASGAAGGCATTTGATCAAAGATGAGTTTTTTAAAAGAGGATTAAGACAACTCAAGAACTGGATGGGGAACAATCCAAGCAGGTTGTGAAAATGCAAGAACACAATTTATTCTGCACAGAATGAGGCAGGATTTTCAAGAGGAAAAAAATGCTACCATTATTAAGATAGCATGGAGAACATTCATGAGGGTCAAATTAAGATTGCACTGATACAGTCTAACGTTTCAGTGTTTATTCACACAAACATCACTACTATTTTTATAATGGAAATGTGAAACAAAGAGGATTTCAGAGAATAATTGTCTCACTTTTGTTGTGATGTCACTGTGAATTGCTATGCATGGCTTACTATTCCAAGGGAGGATTATTTCTATAATATAATTGTTTTCTTAAATATATTGGTGAGAGAGACTTTTAGCAAATGTTCTAACTGTTCCTATAAATGAGTCAAAGAAGTTGTTAGAGCATGAGCTGGGAGAGGATAGATCATTCCAATATTATATACTGCAAAAAGCAGCCATAGCTCCCCCAATATACTCACAGTTCCCTAAAATTACACAAACTTGATTAGTTTTCATTTTTGGGTAATATTTATAGTTTTGCTTTTCTTTTTTCTARTCTCTTTTTCTGATAGAGAAGGGGAGAAAGGGAGAATGACCCAAGAAACAAATAATTTAAGTAAAAATTGTTTTGCTACAAGTTTCCAAAATAAAGTGAAACATTTTTTACAATAAAAAATTCCATAAATATTTATTATCTGAAAAACATAAAACAACTTGACCAGTTCAAGTTATAACTGGTTTTCTTAAATAATGGTGCACAACAAACTTGTCAAGTAACAGAGAACACTGTATTATTTATCACTCAGATGCTTTCACAGCTGGGGCTAGCAAGGCAATGAGTAGTAGCAAAAATGCAGCYGTCAGGAATAAGTTGTGTCAGACCAGCCTGATTTTCTTTAAAATTCTCTACTGGCCTAGAGACTTTGTGAATGGGGAAGAAGTCGAAGACTCAGACCTTGTGACTTTTATCTGATGTGTCCCAGAGGTCATTGTCATGAAAGAGATGGGTAAACTTGGACTAGATTATAGCAGTGGGATGCACAAAGTGTGCAGGASGCTCTGAAAGGGAATACAAGAACAYGTGTCTTCTACATCCATGTGGATGGGACAACTGCAAAAGGAAAAGCTCAGGTGAGATAACCAARATCAGCCTTAGTAAGGACAAAGATCTGATTCTGCCCCTTCAAAAGTTTGTGGTCTCCACACACAAAAAAAGATTTGATGCATTCCTGTCAAGAATGCCAGAGGTGCTTCTGAAGCCTGTTCTGAGTAAAAGGGACCTCCTTAAGGTTCTCTCAGTCTGTTTTCATAACAGGCTTAGTGATGTTCTGAAAATTATACATATGCTGTGATGGCACATGAAGTGAGGTGCAGTTGAGTGATGACTTTCAGAAGTGGGTTTAAACCTACATGTGAAAACACACCAGGATCAGCCAAAACATGGATATTTTTAAAAAGCATTTAAAAATATACAAACATTTAAAATAGCTGTTCTGCAGAAAAACTTAAAAGCATGATCATGCTCTCCTCTGATTTTAAAACTCTGTCCTCTCTTGAGGGGATCCTACAGAAGTAGGATTCGAAGCTAGCGGAGAACTTGTCATTGTACTTCCCCCTCACCAGGAAGCCAAAGTCCAGGGCCAAAGTTCCTGCTACCTGTAGAGCAGGATGAGAGGATGGATTCCAGCCAACAGAAGCAACATTGGARAATTTTGTTTCTTTAATCTTTTGTTTCTACCATTCTTGCAAAAACTAAAATGATCTTATACCACAGGAACATTTTGTCAGGGAATGAATTAAGGGCATGCTAATAGAAGGGGGAGCTTCTGTTTGTTCACACATCTYAGTAACCAGCAGTGATGGGAAAGCAAATAAGAAACATTCAGGACAGTTAAATGGGAGTTGAGATATGATAGTTTCTTAAATTGTGACTGACTCTGGCAGGGTATTTTAAAGCAGGATTTCAGCCARTGTCTGAAAAAGTGCATATCAAGCAGCCTTGAGCTTTTAATTTAATTTATATCAACCAGCTTACTTGGAGATTTCAAATTGATTCACCACCACTGTTTGAACATTCKGTGACAGGAGCAATGCATATTGAAGTAGCTAAAGTTCTCCTTTCAGCATGCCTAATTAACTGTATTTCTGTCACAGGGAGTTGCAAAATATTAGAATATAGATGCATTCTGGAAATCAGACAGCAAATTTTAACAGTTGTGACTGAGTAAAATTCATGATTTGGCTACRATGCCATTGAGAATCTTCCTTTTTCATGATAGTATATGCTAATGTTCTTCTTTTTCAATAAGGTCAATGAAATGATAAAAAGTTCTCAATTCCCATAAGTGTTTATGCTTAAATAATAAAAGATACCACAGTAGTCTTGRAAATACTGAGAGAATTCAAAACCAGTGATGCCATCAGGAAAATTCAGGTTGCAGATAACAGCTGAATGGTGAATACAGAAAATCTCAGCAAATATTATGTCTGAGACTGTTGCTTGAGCATTTTGGAAAAATAAACAYATTTATAACAATCTGGAAATCACCTGCATGGGAAGCATTCAGAATAACACACTTGCTCTGAATAATTTATCCAGTACCAATATTTACTCTTATATACTCTAGGATTGAATTACTTCTATCTAAGCAACCATAATTGGAAGAGTATTTAAATTCTATTTTCTATCACAGGTTTCTCTATGACCTTGAGCAAGCTGTACACATTTTTTTTTTTGTGCATTTGCCCTGTTTTCCAAATTCAGCAATGACGGAACTGACAGAACTGTGAGGATGAAAATATTCTGATGCATACAAGTAATTTTCCAGCAACATGAGCACCTGAGAAACCTGTACTGAGCCCTCTGGAGAGAGAACTTTGAAGAGGAACTTGCACCATGGAGTTGCTGTTTAGGTCTAGATTAGGTCTAGATAAGCAGGATAGTGCTGAACCATGATCCAGTGGCCATGACCAGTGTTGCAACCTTGTGTTTCTCCTCCTGCATTTCAGCCTTTATTTTAACCTGYTGTAGCTATGGAGTTTCTTCAAGAAAAGACAGACAAGACAGAAATCCTTGAGGTCTCTATATCTGAAAAGGGTCACTTGGTTTGTGAGAGAAACAAAATGCATCCAAAAATCATGAGAAAAGCATCAGAATACCTGCAKGCTGCATATAAGGTTAGTCCCACTTAAAACAGCACTAGCAGGAAGAGCTAAACAGGCTCACTTCCCATTTTGTCTGTTCCTGCACACTTCACTTGGGCTGCAAGGAAATCAGAGCTGTGACAGATCATTTATATTAATACAATGCACCTGCCAAATTATTTATACACCATAAGCATCAGTCTGGAGAAAGTGCACTCTGGGAACTTCACTGGTGGAGAAGAAAGGCTTCTCTGGGAGGAAGGCATGTTAAAATAGTGCAGGATTTTGATCTCAGATATACTTTGGTAAATAAAGAGTGATGCCATTGAAGCCTATAGACTTAGTTTGGATTCACACCAGTGACTGTGATTGACAGGAGAAAAAGTGTAAAATTGCAGCATAAGGTGATAAGTCACTGACAAGAAAATTGGAAAGAGAAATACAAGTTAGTGTTGGATTGATCTACTATTCTGTGTGTTTCTCCTGAAACAACTGAGCTTCCCTACCAGACTTCTTTAACTATAATCAGTTATTTTCTAATCTCTAGGTGTACATTAACTTTAAATTACTGGGTGCTCCTAAAGTAAGAAAAGATGAAAGAATCTACAGTTTAAAAGAGCATGTTTTCACAAGTACTAAAGAAACAGAAATATTTGGTAAACACTGATTGRTTCCTCTAATACTTAGTTTTGTTATTAAACAGCTTTTATATCACGTGCCTTGCTTTAGAGGGAGTTCACATATCCAAGTGTCAACCCTTTCTAGTAAAAGGCTTCAGATCTACTCCAAACAAGGTCCTTCAAAATTTRTATCTTAATCTCAGCTATTTTGAAATGAAGTGTGCTCATATTTGGTTCCTTAAAGAGAGAGGTTTTCAGTGCTGACACAAAGAGGGATTTAAGGGAAGCTGTATGCTTTATTCAGCATTGAACGTTTAATTTACTGTGTTTGATCTGTAGGTCATTAAAGTTTATTGAACTTTTTATTTCAGCTGATTGCACTGACTTCAGCTCAGGCCCCATTATCTATGATTTCATAGGATCACATGCTAATGCATGATCCAGTTTTTTCTCTCTTAAATCAACCTGCACATGTAATTGCCAGTCAGCATTATTCCTTTAGCTTCCTCACTTTGAGTTGGGCTATAGAAAAGCATGTGTACCCTCAAACCAGAAGGAGAACTTAACATTAATCACCATGAAAAACTATTAAGCAGAAATTAACAAATCAAAAACCAATTTTTTCCAACCCAGCAATCTGCCTTTTCTCCAAACTGACACTGCATAACAGAAAATAATCTTGCACATTAATAAATTCAGAGAGGCTGATGACACAGCATACAGTTCTCCAGGATGCATCTCTTGAATGACTACATAGGTGTCAGCATGCCCTTTCTAAGCAGAAACTGGTAGGCATACATAGCTTATAAGAAATAAATAACACAAACAAGGTATTGTTGTAACTCTTCTATTTTCAGAACAGAAAAATGTTCCTGTAATAGCCATGTCTTCAAAGGTATTATTTATYAGTTACCTACCTACTTGAATCAAAGGAAACACTGTCCTTCATGCCAGTAAGTTTTGTTTTAAACCCATTTTACCTTACCCTCTCTTCAAAATTTGGCTTGTGATCTGATTGAAATATTCCAATCAAACAATCTACAACATCTCCAATGAAATTTTGTTAAAATACAATATTGCTTAAGAGATGAACCGGTGAAAAAGAATGACAATAGCCGTTCCAGAGTTTTATGCTAAAAGGACATGCTAAAAAAATCCAAAAAMACCCCCTCAAAAATAACAGGAAAGAGAATACACCACAAAGGACGTGGTAAACTGTGAACTCTTGGATGATGAGATCCAGAGGTCACCCAAAAAAGACTAAAGGAGGTCCATCCTAAGGAACATCATAACACAGAGGCAGGGAAAGAGCCTAGGATTTKCACCTGACAGGTCAAAAGAGGAATTGAACCTGAGACAAAAAAATAATAATATGAACAGAGTTTGGAAAAAAAGAAAAACCACAACAAGAAATTGTGGAAAGTGCATGCTCACCTGCAGCAACTGATGAGCCCTTAGGAGTGGGTGGCTGCCACCTGAAAGCTCCTGCAAAGCACCAAAGCACCAGCTCTGCAGACTTGTACATGGAGAGGGCTCCCAGAGCTGCTGGGCCAGGGCTACAAGGACTCCAKGCTGCCCTCAACTCCAGAAGGAGAYACTGCARGGTAKGGTGAAGCTAATCCTACTTTTTTCTTARAGAGGATGAATGAAAATCAAAATACTTTTGAAAACCTACCCACGGAACAAGAAAGATTCTCTATAGTAACAATGGGAGGACATTACATTKATGTGTTGTGAAAAGAATTTAATCTCTATTATGCATATTATAATTTTACTCCTGCTTCCCTTCATTCTTCTCTTGGCCTCATGATCAACTTCTAAGATGCTTCCTTAACAAAGCAAAGGCACTTGAAGTACTTTGAACTGTGGCTGCTTAAAAATCATATGTCCTTGCACAGAATATGATTTACATATTTATAGACTTATTCCCATASAGTTATTTTAAACTAAGACACAGCTAACACTTTCTGTTATAGTCAGAGCTGAACAATTAAATCAATTGGGGCAAGGAGATGAGGTATTTTTTCTGACTTCCATATAATTTATGGAAAAGTTTCCAGGTTAAACACATCGGTAGATCCTCAATTCTTATTCAGCTGTGAAGTCACCAACTATTATAGATTTAAAGGGATGGAGCAAACAGAAAGTTGTCTCTTTTTTCAGATGTCTAGTAATAGGTATTGATACTACAATCTTGACTTGCCTCTGACCCTAAACCACTACTTCCTAAGTAAAGCGTTATTTCACTCAGAAACCACTCACTCAGTCATTCCCTCATTTTGTAATTTCATTCAGGATTTTGGAAGCGTGTTGCTAGGTAAAAAAGTGACCCAGCATCTTATGTCCCTGTCCCAGGAAGGGACAGAGGGTGGAACAGACATCAGTCAGAAGGGAAGGTGTGTGATGTTTCACAGCTCAAACCCCACAGCTTCCCACTCCATAGTCCCTTCATTTGTGTTTGGAATGATGGCTGCAGGACGCAGTTGAATTCCCAATGCAGACGTAGCTCCTATAGATTAGGAGTTGATTATATGTTTTATATCTGAGAGCAACAGTTATTGCTAAAAAAGTGGGTTAACTTTGAGTTTTAAAAGTTACTCCTTTAAGAGGGAATTATCTACACAGGTATTTTTTTTGGTCAGTAAAATGACCAATAACTATGTTTATTTGATTCATATTATTCTGCCTTCTGTACTAGTAGAAGAAATTCTGATACTAGGATTTTTTGAAACTCAGATTCCTTTTGCAATGATACCATGTATTTCCCTGTCACAAACAGATTGGTATGATATGAAAGCAYAAAAAATGCTGGGAAATTACTTGCTTTGTCTGTATTTGGACAAATTTTGATGAACTTAATAGCTTCATTGGGTCATTATAGTTTTAAATAGGAAAAAAACACAGTCAGAATGGCTTATCTATGGGGAATGTTAATTTTGGTTTAGARTTTGGGTTCATTATGGGGTTTTTTTAATGCAGAATTAGTCACCACCTAAATTTCACTATCAGTGAAATAGTATCCAAACAGCTTTGCCTAATACAAAAACATTAYTTGTGAGATAGAAGGCTGAACTAAACTATTTGATGAATGGTTTAACATTTTCATTTTTGTATTCCAAATGCAACAGTACCCTCAATGAGTTCTAATTAAAATCTTTCTGCAGCTTGATGAAATACTACTTACTGAAATGAAACCCACATCAGCATGTTGGTTAATTTCTAATMATTTACCCTATAACAGTAAAATATAGTTTGCAGTCTCTTCACTTGCTAATCATGAGGGTGTCATTATGCAGCCTCTGCTGTCTACTTCCAGAAATAATCAGTGTAAAAATTACTTGAAATTTAGCTACAAATTGTTGTCCAAAGAAGAGTTCCAATCTGCTACTCTAAATTTAATTAAGTGCATATTCAGTTTATGCTTCTTCCCCCCCCCCCACAATGAAGATCCTGTTGCACGTTGGGAACAGTTTGAATAGAGTACAAAACTAAGGAATTTAGCTCRGTGTAAATGTGTGGGTGTCTCTGTGTGTGCCTGCTACGTGAGCAAAGGAAAGGGAATTGCAGCACTGTGTCATTTCTCTGTACACCAGTAAAGATGATCAGGAAACAGCCAATACAAGAGGCAGCAGTAACAGTGTTCTACATGTTGAGAAGAGTGAAACCAGCAAACTAATTGGAAATAGCCTAAGCACCACACTAAAGRAATTATTTCTGCTTACCTACAGCAAATCAGAGGGATGGAAAAACTGCCCAGTGTGTGGAGATTCAGCAGCAAGGTCAGAAGAAATGTGTGAAGAGATGCAGCTATTCTGATAACTGCATTTTTTTATTTTAAAACCCCTTCAATTTCTTGCAACATCAAAATGGTTTGTTTCTCTTTTGAAAGATTTTCTTCACAGCATGTCTGCGAGACCTTGTGCCTCAGCTAGCAAAAGTGTCTTTCAAGCACCTGAATAACTCAGGTCTTTCTTAACATTCATGGAAGTATAAAGGAACAATAGAAATAAATCTGTTTAATGTGGTATTTTTTCTGTTATGGSCCCCAATCTGTGTGGCAAAACCTTATCCAAAAAGATAATGGGATGCTTTCAATAGGGAAGAAAAGTATAATTCTGCTTTCCACAAGTAAGAGATCCATCTTGAGTGGTTCTGGAACTGAAGAGTGATATTTTGCAGACAGTGACCACACACACGATTTTATGCTTCTAACACTCTTTTTGTAAAAGAGAGTGCTAAATCAAAGCTTTTTATGTAGTGTAAATAAATTGAAACTCTTTCTCCTTATATTTCTAGTCCCTCTGCTCAGTCCAAGCCTGCCTTGCTTGCCAAATTTTAAATACCTGTCACCATGAAGTATGTTCTGAGCCCTTGGCTGATGCTTTTACTCTAGTGAATAGAATTTTTTGCCTACTTAGTAGATGCCAAACTGGAAAATTGTTAATAAATTTCTATTACTGTCAACTTCCTCTGGCTCCTTTTGTTTTAGCAAAATTGGATCTCAGAGGAGATACATATCTATTCCTCCTTCATGTCTCAATACTAATTAAGTAATATGGACTTAATTAAATAAAAGGCAGGCTCTGCAAATATATAATGTATAAGTAGGCAGCATCGACCTCCTTCCCATGACTTACAGATTGCTACCACGTAACACTTGCTGGATCAGTATCTTTTCATTTCCCACCCTGCTCAGCATACCCTACTGCATGACTGGGAATGTTTTGGACTTGCAGCCATCGCTTCCTACAACAGCAGCAACAAAGAGCTGCTACTGAAGCAGATATGTACCATTCTATTATTAAGGCTGCTATAATTCCCAGTACAAATAAATAAACTTTCTCAAGCAGRATTAATGCAAGCCTATCCTTCACCTGACTGAACTCAGTCTAACATTGAAGTAGTGCGTGGGTAAGAGTATGAACAAGGCAGCTCACACAAGAGGTGAAGATTGGAAACCTTGCCCTTCATTTAACCTTTTAAATATCTAAGCAACAAAGACATTATTGAGATCTGCTGATGGCCTGTGTCATGCTAGTCTTGAAAATACATGAGTAGAAATAGGCTAGAAAGAGGTTCTTGCATTGTTAATACACATTTTAAGCATTTTTTCCTGAGAAAATTTGGTGCCTGAATCATGATGAACAAGTCTAACAAAACAAAACTCTATTCCCTGTGCTGACAGCAGGAGCACGTGCTGAGATCCAATAGATCCTGGCTGGAAGCTTTCAATAAATTGTAATACGTAGATGAATGACATTTAAGGTGCTCCTGCTGKGTTGGCTTCAGGTTACTCTTAGATTTGCTGCAATGCTCTTGTGCCCCACAACACTGCTCACCCTCTTTTCTGGTGAGCTGAGAGGAAAGAACAAAGCTGCAAGCAGGATTACACTAATGCAAAGGCTTCCAAAGTTGAACAACTGAAGACATTTAAACTGTGGAACTTGTGGAACTGCAGGAACCACAGTGGAAACTCCTTAAAATTAGTCCCCTGTTTATTCTGGGCTGAGGGAAGCCACAGCACGCTGCAGACAGGTTCCTGTGCTGCAGACCCACCAGGCATCTCCCCTGCCATCTGCACAGATCCTCMGAGAAATCACAGCACTGGGAAAAACTGAGATTTTGTCTACTTAACTTGGCTCAGAAGTGAAGTACTCACTTATCATTTGTGATCAAYAGGATGATACTCACCAGGGAGTGRGATTCTATATGTAGACTGCATGGTTAAATACAGCCAAAGTACTAACCAGGGCTCATCAGTAACGTTGTATTCATTATTAAACAGATCACACAGTGTCTAAATACTTTCTTTTTATATATACATTTTCTAGTGTATAATTTAACTGTTTTGATTAACACTCTAGAGTTAAACTCTTATTAGCTACTTTAATTACTTTCATTTCACTTACAACACAGCTTATTAGAATGTTATTATTTTACTAGATATATTTACTATGGTAGGCACTGTAGTAACCTTCTTCACTGCTCATCCAAAATAGCCACAGGCTGCACACTTCACTAAAAATACCTTTTTTTTCAATTTATGAGCAGCACATGTCACCAAAGCCTTTATGATTTAGTGATTTCTAACCAAAACACCCACATTGCAGCTCACTGAACTATTAAGCTTACATTTTCTCATCATGCATTTCCAAAAGAGAACACATCTCTGCAGAATCAGCACCTATAATACTACTACTAATTAGTATGTCAATAACCATACAATATCTACTACATCTTCATATAAAGTTTCTTTTCAATAGAAGTTTAACTGAGAAAGAGACTCACTAATATATATGCATTGCATGTTAGACACTTCTTTAAATAACTTACGTACTTGTTTCTTTAATCTTCAAATCTAACACATAATGTGAGACCTTCATTTGGTGTAAATATGTACAGGAGCATTCAATTAATAAAACTGTGGTTTTATTCAGTATCACAAAATTTGAGCAAAAGTCTTTTCAACAACACTTAGAAAAAATCTCTTATTGYATTTTTCTCCAGAACATCAATGTGAGAGTATTCATAAAGAGAAAAACCAAGTCATAAATCAAGTCATGCAGCAAACATGCAGATACACATGACAGAACACACAGATGGATGAAAAATGTACCATTAGCTCAGGGCACTTCTCTACAGTTAAAGAGAGGAGATTTGTGCTACAAGAGGGTTAAGCTCTGCAAGGTTCAGAGCTTCCTGGAGATGATTTGACAGAGACAGCTTTAAGCATCCCAGTACCTTCATTGCATTCTTGATTTCAAACAATAACAGAATGAGTGCAAAATGAGAGAAGATTTATGGAGTTGTCATATTAGTATAAAACCCCAGATRATACAAAAATTCTGAGGAAGTAATTTCTCATCTCATGAATCTGACTATAATTATGAAAGAATTCACTTGCATCTCTAAACTTTTCAAAAGTGCACACACTCTCCTCAAGTTACAAGCTATAAATACATGCAGTGCATGTAACAACACTGAGTAGCTATGGCAAGCTTGCACCTCTGGATGTGAAAGCTGATCACTGATTAGCTTCCTGCAGCTTTTTGAGTGCCTCGCTGTCTCCTTTTCCTTATCTCTTATGCTTTTGCACACCCAGATGTTGCAAAAGCTAAAGGCTTTAAGGGACTGAATGGAAGTTTAGAAAAGGGATTAGTATTAGTGACACTGAGCTTCATTAAACTAATCTGGCACCAATCAGGGAGCTGCCAAGTCCTCTTAAAAGATTCCCTTTTTTTTTCAGATTGTGTGAAGAAAGATATGTTCCTACAACATTCTGTAAAAGACTTAGTTGTGCATATGTTATTCTTTGCCTTATTAAAGCAAGGAGTCTCATCTATTTTTGTAGTTATTATATCAATAAGCCCTAATCTTTGAATAATYAGTCCTGGATTTGGAAGCTATCTGACCCTGTATCTGCTAGGCAACTCCACAYATACCAAAACATTGTGACCCTTAGAAACAATAGGATAGAATAAATAATGCATCCATGCTCAGACTTAAATGGTAATAAAGGCACAAGGCCTTAAAGGGTCTCTGGTTTATTCTGCTCTAAGAATAGAATCAGTATGTGTTAGCACAAAACGTAAAACAGAGCTTAATCCAAAAAAGACTAAAATGCAATTCAATTACAAAGGCTTATTGCCTATTAGCATCCTGGGGCCTCCCTGGTCCCCATTGACTTGAATCAGGCTCCTATAGAACATGAAAGGACCAGTCTAACCTTGCAGTAGTTAAAGGGAATTCCCTTCAGGGAAGCAGGTAGCAAAAGAAACCACATAGYTGCTTATGGCCTGCTGGCAGATAAGATGATGAGTCTTTCTCCTAAACAGATGCCAGAAACAAACCCCACTCCATCAATAGGCACTTATTGATGACATTTCTGACAGCTGCTGTCCTTTAAAAGCCATCCCTGCAGCCTGGGATGGACACATAAAACTTCTCCAAAAGATGTCAGTGTGACAGTTTTCATGACAAATAATCCACTGAAATGAAGCAAATGCCTGGGTAGTAGTACACAAATCCCTCTCCAAAATGAATAATTTAAAATCAGACATTCACTTGCCATTTAAGCTATAACTTTATTTAAGGTRTTCTTCCCCAAGGCAGCTATGACCAGAGTTTGGTCATTTGCACCTCTTGTGCACATCCCAGTGTGGGGGCAGTGAGGAAGAACATGTGGCATATCTGCATAAACACTGAGGACAGTCAGAAGCCAGACTTTAAATGACCTCATGCTAGGATTGTCAATAAGGCTTAGGGAAGTCAGGGATTTACTTTCACTGGGAACTGTGTGTCAGAGTCCTTTGAGTTGTTTAGAAAGCTCAGCTTAAACTAGACAGAATGGTTGGGCATTAATCTTCTCAGGGTGATGTTCCAGCAGTCCAGTTTGTTTAGACAGGCTGCCTGCCTAGAAAGTGGTTCCTTAGATTAAGGCCTGTGTTTCCAACAGGCATCTCAGTCTGTATTCTCAGTGGCAGTAGGTCWCTATTAACAGCATTTGTGGTTTTTTTCAGTCCTGACTCTTTACAACACTCAGTTCTCTGGTTTGGATGCATTGGACTGTAATAACAGAAATCGCTAAAAATTTTCAAAGCCATGTTACAAAATCTACTTCAATTAAGGGAAAGAAAGACCTGTTCTAATGGTTGAAACCTGTGCTCGTTTAATATGCAGGCAATCACATTTTTGAGTGAAACAGTGAAAAAATACCTTTTATGCTCCATTTTCACACACTGGAGGTCTTTTTTTTTTGCAGCAGCAAATTACACACCTCATAGTTGGAAAAAAACATCCTGGGTTTAACTTGCTAATTCAAATGAAACACTAAGAAGTCTCCACACCAGACAGAACTATGGCTGCTCTATAGTTATACCACCCTGTTGCAGCCTCTGTTGGCTGATGCTAACAGCAAAAAAAAAAAAGAGAGCTGATGGAGGTTTTCCCTTACCTTTGGATGGGTCAGGTTTCTAGCAGGTTGAGGGAGAAGGCACAACTGACACTGAAGAAGGGTACAAACAGCAGCAATTTATTGCTCTTCAATACAGCCTTTTATACCCTTGAGCTTACATTCATTACACCTGTGTGGGCTGTCTGCCCTGCTGTGGTTGGTCAGTAACCCCAGCACTCCGTGTCTCCTTTTACCTTCAATGCTGATCACCTGTCCCACACAGCTGCAGCCCCTTAGGGATCAGGCTCTGCCACAGCCCCGTTCCCAACCACCACAAACCGTGTGCCCACATCAGGGGATGTCACCGTGGATTGGGAAATGACAGGGTCCCATGACAGACCAAGTATTGCTGTATGACACAGTGTGATAAAGTATTCTCAGGTACAGTGGAGGGTGGGAGAAAAAAAGGGAATAGAAGGCTGGATGCATTTGGGAAGTTACAGGCAATAGCTAAGAAAGAATAAGGAGAGGAAACTGAAATCCAGGAGCAGGGGAGTTAAAGGAATGGGTGTGTTAACAGCACAGGTAGGTAGTGGGGTCTCAGGGGACAGAGGGGTTCAATGCCACAAGGAAGGAAGGCAAAGAAAGAAAACCGGTTTTAAATGGGTGTGTAAGTGAAGGACTTTCTATAAGAGATGGACGCTTGCAGAGCATTGAACAGATTGGAAAAAYAGAATGACTGGGTGAATTATGGACTTGAAATTTTAAATTCTACTACTTCTGACAGCATGGTTTTACTTTGATAAGGGCTATGTAAATGATTTCTGCCTCAACAGATCTGCAGATAATTCTTSTTGTGTTACATGTGCTGACTTGAAGATGAACCCTCCCTAACTGCCTCAAATTTTTCTTGTCTTTTTCTTTTTTTTAAAAAGGAGCATTTATTCTGTGTTTAAAAACCTGGTGTTCCCCGTGGCAGGAAGGAAGAAGCAAAAGGCAGACTTTCATTTCTTTTTTTTTTTAATATTGGTCTCATGACCTTACTAAGATTAAACTATATTTTGCTTTTAAGGACTCCTATCAGACACAGTTCATGGAGAGATGCAGACTTTGCTGCCCTTTTGGTGCCCCCTCGGAAACTCCATAGAAATACTGATGTGCAGATTCAGTCCTGAGTTTCTGAACATCCCTGTTCTCAGGCCTTCTGTGGCATTGCTGCCGAGAGAGAGAAGGAAACAATTCCCAGACAGGCAGCAGAAGGTTTGTTCTTGTTACTGCCATCTGTGCAAGCCACTACACTCAGCACAGACCAAGCAAAAAGCACCACCCCTGTTCCACAGATGGCCTTCAGTTACAACTTGCAGTTTAAGAACTGTGGCTGATACTTAAAGTCTAAAAACTTTCTTTTCTCCATGTCCTTTCAAGAGTCTCAGATCAAGAAGAAAGATGAAAGCGGCCATCAAAGTTAAAATCAAGTTTCTCAGCAGAAATAATCTGAACAGAACGCATAGATGTTGTATCAGCATTACCCATACATAGTTACATCCCTATTAGAGATCCATTGGATTCCAAAATATCAGTTCAAAATATCAGAGATAAGAGCACATTCTGTAGACATGAGGTGTTGTGCTTGGGGGTTTGTTTATTTGTTTCCCCAAAAATAAATGATTTACCATTTTTTTCCCCAAAAAGAACTGCTCCAGGTCACAATTTTTCTCAGGCAATCCGATCGTTTTTGTACCTGGAGTGCAGTGAAGTCCATGTGAAAACACCAACAGCCGATTTATCCATCTTCTAACACCATCCAAAATGAAAGATTTTTTACTTTTGGACATGATGAGTAAGATGGAATGATCAAGGTGTCAAACACTGAGCAATTCCTGACATTCATTCCTGAACATGATGAGTCCCTGTGACTCCTGCATATTCCATATTCTTTCATATTTGATGCTCATCATAATTTTTTTCTTATTTCACTCCACAGCTGTTTGTTCTTTACTTCAGTGGTATTATATAGAGCTGATTATTTGTTTACAGTTATTACTTAWATGTTTTAATGGAGAGGAGGAAGCCGAGAGTTTTAAATACTCAGCTGAACTCCCTCCATTTACGAAAGAATACAAACAACAATTCTAAGAGTACTTTAGTCTTTTATCATCATTGCTGTGTTCTCATTTGATAATTCACATTTTTCCATTAATGTGCTGTCATTGGCTTTGAAGTCAGCTTTAGTATAGAACACCGGKTTTTGCAGCTTTTTACTCAAAAATAAGATATTAGAGGCCTGCTGTGCTGATCAGCAATGATAGTCCCCAGCAGATCCARCAGCAGTGTCAGGGGATAATTTGGCAATACACTCAGTTTTCTTCTTGCTAGTCTGTCTGTACTTATTCCCAGGAACATGTGACTGTGAGAATCCTGACAAGGACAACTGGATATCCTTCTGCTGAACTATATTCGCCCCACCTGACCTGACTGAGGGTTTTRCCATGAAAAACAACCTTCACTGGTGTCAGTAAAACTGATAAAGCAATTCAGARTAATTCCGTCTGATGGTTTGCAAATAGATTCATCTAGGATTTGCAGACACATTTTTCCCAAGTATTTAACTCTAATCTTCTAATCTTAGGATTTTCCAGTATTGTACTAAGTCCTAAAACCCAATCAAATGAGGGTGATGTAAATTCTGACCCAATTAAATGTATTAATGGGTAATACGAAAAAAACCCCAAAAAACTCAACAAAACAAACCTAAACCAAACACACACATAAAAAAGAGAACTAAATAACACCATAAAATTTTAATGGTAGTTCAAGAAAAAAATATGAAAGTGATTGAAATGTTGTTCTCAGAGGATCTATCTAAAAGTTAATGGAGAAGGGAGCAAAGGAAGGTTTGCCTTTCTTTCTCTTTTGTTCCAAGAAATGTGCACAGAAATGTTTAGCAACTTGCAAAACTCATRAAGGACACACAGGACAGAAGGATCCCATAATTTTGCTCTTATCTCTTGTACCAATCCTTGCTACATAAGCAAAATGGGTAGGAAATGTCTCTGTTGTACCTTGATAACTTCAATACACTTTAGTTATAGAGTTGGCAGTTTCAGTTTAGCTGAAAAGCAGAGTTTCTTAACATCAAATTCTCCCAAGAAGGGGTGTAGTTACTAAATACATGGGTTGTCAAAAATGCTCATTATTTTATCAGCAATATAAAATTAAAGCAACTGAGCATCCAGATGCGCCTCAATAATTTCATGCAAAACTTTACTGTGTAAAAGCTGTCAAGTCAACAATCTCACTGTGGCTGGCAGGAAATTATTCCAAGGTCAACATGTTACATAAGCAATCATGAGAGAGCTTATCTGAGACTAGGCAGTTCATGCTGACTCCCCATCAGGCAACAAGCTGAATTTACCTTTCAGCCAAAGTCATGCTCTAGTTTCACTCGAGTAACAAGTCCTGTATTAGCTCCCCTGAAGACTTTTTACWGTAAATGCACAATCTGAATTGGTTAATAAAATATTACATATTATTTCCTGTTTTCACCATATCTGAGGTAGGAAATAAGATGATTTTGAAATTAAATCCACCACTACCTGGTTTTTCTCAGCAGACATGGATAGGAAAGATGATCTAATTAATATTTCTCCTTTTGTCTCTGAAGTAATTTCACATTCAGATTTATACTTCTATAAATTTCTTCATTTTGACAAATGAAATATTAAGCTATAATTCAGCCTTGGCTTTTTTCAAGATTTGGCTTTCATTATGTTTWGAGAAACTTATTGCTCCACTTTCTCATGTTCAAACATCTGAATTCCATTGCACTTCTGCTGCTTGGTTGGGTAAAGTGATGTTTACTCAGAAGGAGGCAACACTCCTTAAGTGAATAATGAATCCTACTGTCTACATGGGAATTGTTCTTGTCCACATGAAAGATTACTGTTGCATTAATAAAATACTTTATGAATGTTCATGATGAAGCAARTAAAAAATATTAAGGATGTAGACAAGATGAAAAGGAAAACATGATTTCTAAAAAAACCCAARACAACCCTTGCAAACAGGTTTTCAACTTTTAATGTCAGTGCAGAACTCTGAATGCCTCATGAGAAAAAGGGTTAAAGTACATAAAAAAGKTAAGGCGATAAGCAAACATTTATTTTCTGTGTATTCTTGTCATTTACCTTGGAATATTATATAAGTAAAAATCTTGAATAAATAAATAAAAGTTCTACAAACGTGTACAATCAAATGAATATGGAAACCCTATGTATATTCAAAAYTATTTTCTCCTCTATCTGTTTAAGGAAAAAAATCAACATTACATTTTATAATTCAGGATAACAGAAGCATTATCAATTCTRTTGCTAGCACATTAGCATTTATGTATTTTTAAAACATTAGCTAAAAATAAAAAGATAATCAATAAATCAATTACAGCTGCAGCTCAGTATAATTMATTCCAGTATTTTTGCTATTTTGACTTAAATGTTTATCCTTTTTCTCCAGTGAAGAAGAAAATTCAGCTGAAATGTTTTCTCTCTATAGAATCCTTATTCTTTTCCTGCCTTSGTTAGTTCCCTTCTTGTTATTAATAGCATCCAAGTTAAAATATGGGAGTTCTGTGGCTTGCCTTCTTAATAATGAATAAAGGTGATGCATTGTATGAAACTGCCTCAATAATTTAAAAGGTAATATCAAGCAAAGACTAACTATAGTGGTCTGCAGAAAATATATTGCATTGAAAAATTATTTATAAGTTGCAGAGATGTTAAAATGCTAAATTTAAGTACAAATTTCATAGTCTATTAGAAATATTAAAGTTTTAACACCAAGCATGGCTATTTTCCTACTTGTTTTAAGTTGTAAATTATTTTCTATTCCTGTCTTTTTGAATATATATTTAGAGATAGAATCATTTAGAGATAGAGACATTTAGAGATAGAGACATTCTTTTGACAGAATGCCCTTTGACCTTCAATTCTATTTAGAGGAAGACAAAAGAAAGGGATAGAAGAGTTCACTATAATCACTGCTTCGGGTTTCAAATGTACAAGCTGCCTGATATCCAGAAGATGGACAAGCAATCCACTGTAAAGTGACTTCTCTTTGATACTCAAAGTCTTAAGTTATACAATAGATCACTTCTGATTATTTAGTGTATAACTATACATTTATGCCCAGGTTGAATTATGAAATTAAGTAACACATGCAGACCAATACGAGCTGACTCGTGCCTATTGTGTTTCATGAAAGCTTCTCCAAAACCAGTAGTGAATAACACTTCCAATGCTCTCCCACCCTATGAGACTTGAATTCTAGCCAGGTAAAGAGATTAAATAAAAAACCAGTACAAAACTGAACATAATTCTGGCAGAGGAAATAGTAACTTGCATAACGTAACTTTGTCATCCAGTCAGAGAAAATCAATGGACTTAGACCAATYACACAGTTCAGACTAGAGAAATAATACTCTTAAGTAACAGTTTTAAACAGTTTTATACATAGGCACAGACTTATCCAAACTTCTCCCTTTTATGAAGAGCTATCAAAAAAATCAGTACTCCAGTATAAGCATAAGCCAAAAAAAACCACCCCAAACCATTGTTATTGCTAAAGACATTGTTAAATAAATAAATGTAATGCTAAATACATTGTTTGCTGTAAAACATTTGACCAGATATACAAAAAGTGTTTTTTTATTGTGGGCAGTCCCCTCTAACTGGAAAAGGATCTAAATACATTAACATATGRCAAAATATTTAAATCTCTGTTCTATTATTCATCCTCTCCCTGCAGAAACAGGCAGTGCCTGTAAGGGGACACAGGTACCTCATTCCCTTGCACACAAGACTTGTCTCAAAAGAGTAARGCACAAGGAAAGATGTTTTTAACAGGGAGACACATACAGATACAGAAGAGAGAAAGATAACTCAGATGAGCAGTGTAAACAGTTCAGCTTTTACACCAGAAGTGTCCCATTTCCCAGGACTTGAGACAGGACATTTGAGAATGACACTGTGGCTATATTTCCAATCTGGCACTAGTGGGCAACTTGTAACAGGCGGGAATTGCCAAGTTGTTTTGGGGCAGCAGAACTGTAAGCTGTGCTTTATGTGCATTTGTATTTGCAAGCAAAGTTCCAATATAGGCCAAAATGAATGAACATATATATTATTCCTGATTTTGTATTAATACAAATTTAGATGGCAGAGTCTAGAAGTAAAACCACGCAGTTCTGATCCTTGGGGAGTCTAAGATGCAATATGCACACAGATGTAGACTGCAATTTATTGTACAAAGTCATCAAAACTGACTTTTTAGAATGATGCCAGTTCTGCAAAACTCAATGGACTGGCAAGAARGCTTTGAGCTACTTTTTCCTGGTACTGATGACATATAATGTTTTTGATTTTGAAAAGAATAACAATGGCAACATTTTAGTGTTATACTGTGATTATTTTCAGTTAAAATAAACCAAACCAACTCAAACAAACAAAAGCAGTAATAACGGCAACACACAATGTTTACATCTCTTAAGAAAATACTGCCACACTACATCGTAAACAGTGATTTACATTATGTATTCAATAGTTAGATATGAGTGTATCCTGTATTTTCTAGCTAATTTTGTCAAATGAATGGTTTTGAATATGCCAGCTTAACAATATTTGTCTCGAAAGCTTTCTCTTTCTTTACTTGGAGTTAATAGTCTTTGCACAGAGTCCATATATAGGAATTTCAATATAAATTCAGAACAGTCATGTTATTGCAACAGTGGTCACCATAAAAATGTCATCATTTACATAAGAAACAGAATGATAGCACAATCCTTCTAACTAATTAATACCCCAATGCATCCAAAACCATATAAAGCTTAAAAGAGTTCAGAAAAATAAAACTGGGTTTACTTGACTCTTTAGATGGAAGGAATAATTTGACTTTTTTTTTTTTTATTTGAGCCCTAATACTGAATTTAATCCTCCATTTCACACTTGGAAAGTGTAGTGTTTAACCACAGAGTACATTTTAAAATGTTAAATCTGCTTCACTTTCCCCTTCATTCGCCAAAACAATAATTGCAAGYTTGGATGCCAGGTTTGTTTTATTAGCTCATTTAGATAAGGGAACTTTTGGTCAGTGACTCAGAAGAATATTATCTTAAAACTTTGTGAAAAATTGTGCTACTTCAAAAGCACAGTGAAATACAAAGATGCTATTGAACCTTTTATCCTCACTGGCATCCTGTACAAATCAATTCACACAGTTCCCCAGCCCTGCCAGCTATTACTAAACTGATTTTTTTTTTTTTGGATGTGAAGGTGTCAGAGTTCAATACTCTTTGACCAGAATATTCCATGCGTGGAGGGGTTTATATTTAATATAAAATGTACTAATTTCAAAACAACATGTATTACAAAGGATTTCTGACTTAGCAGGTCACTAAATACACTACAGGGTATACCACCATTTAGCAAAAAATTTGGAATAAATAGTTCAATCCCAATACCMATGTGATTTCCAGTGCCAGTCCCTGGACTATGCTATCACTATGCTGGGAAAGAGCAGGARGGTTACAGTCAGCTCAAGCCCTTGCTCTCTCTAGAAAGCTTTAGGCAGTTGTTTAGGGTTTATACCCTTGCTGGGCTGAGTCAGCTGTCCAGTCCTGCCTGGCTGCCCCAGGGACACATCCACTCCTTTGCCGAGCTCCAGGAGGAATATTGACAGCAGCGATTGATACCATTGGTACCTGATCACCTCAAACAAAGGCAGCCCCGCCCCACCGGCCATGCTCGGCTGTTTTGGTCACAAACCTGCAGTGGTCCCCGAGCATCAGACACACAAACCCCCTCCTCCTGTGCTCTGAGCCTACTGTCACTTATGGGGTTATTGGCCAGCTCCAGAAGATCAAGTTTATGAAATATGTGAWATACGTGAAATACGTTGTTACAAACCCTACTAGAACTGCCAAACAGATATCTCTCCTTCCCTTGAACTCCTATAGAAACCAAAAAGTTACTCAAGTGGTTACTCATTTTTTTACTGTGATGTATTTGTAGTTTTTCAAGTACCAAACTTGCATATGTTGTCAAATGCCACAGATCCATTTAGGCTTCTGAAGCTAGACATCAAAAACTGCAAATGTAGCAGCTTCATAAAAAATGCTTATACAGATAAGATACTACAACTCCATGAAGGAAACAGGGCAGTCCAGGCCCAGTGTTCAGGCAGTTTTGGGCTTTAGGAAACATTTTAAGTGATTTCTGTGTACACATATAAAAGGCAGTTGCCCTGCAATTGGGGGTATCAATTACTCACTGTTAGCTGCATCTTTCTTAGGGATTTTTCTCCAGCTGTAAATTCATTCTGCAGAA
Source organism: Mixornis gularis (assembly GCA_003546035.1). Lineage (NCBI taxonomy): Eukaryota > Metazoa > Chordata > Aves > Passeriformes > Timaliidae > Mixornis > Mixornis gularis. The sequence goes on from QVAJ01000070.1 coordinate 644,034, forward strand.
CTTCATAGTCATTAACGTTGGAAAAGCCATCTAAGATCATCAAGTCCAGCTGTTAATACACACTACCGTGSACTAAACCACATCCCCAAGAGCCACATTCACACAACTTTGAACACTTCCAGGGATGATGATTTCACCACTTCCCTGAGTAGCCAGWTCCAACTCCTGATCCAACTTTCAGTAAAAAAAGTTTTCTTAACGTCTAATCTAAACCTCCCCTGGCACTACTTCATTGGAAATGAAATAAATTCTTTATTCAGTATAAACATTTGCACAAACAGAAGCCAGGATTTGCAAGTTTTAGTCTCAGGAAATTGTTTTTCAGTGGGGATAAACTACAATCTGGATACCCTACAGTATTCAAAGTTTGCTATTTTGCTCTGCTCTTTGCACGGCCTCTCATTTTAAACTCAAGAGCCACTAGTGCAGATCCACACCAGCCGCAGTAACTTACAGCTACTAAAGACAAGCTTTATTATCAACTCCTGGCAGCATTTCACGTTTGGATCCTTCTTGCAGATGCTTTCAGAGTTTACAGTAATTACTATTAGAGAACATCAATATTTGTCAGAAGACCTCATTGCCAATTCCCACTAATACTGCTTCTTTCCAAAGCAAAGATGGATGAATGATTTCCAGATACTTTATGGGTCAGATCATCTGTGATGTTAAATCTGTTTTCATCAGATGCCATTATACCATACTGCTCAGGATTCAGCTCCTTGTTTTCCTTTTTTCTGTTAATTTTTCTGAACCAGATATGATTACACCACAAATTTAACAGCAGAACTGTAACAACAGCAATCACACAGTGCTAGAGGAYAGTCACTTTGTTTTCCTGGCACATAATACAAAGTTTCGTAGAAGAAGAACCTTTCCAGGTGAGTATTTGACGTCCAATTATTTAAATAGTTTTATTGTTATTAAATGATGCTTCTGTAATTTTCTAAGGAAAAATAATAGGGGAGAAAGAGAAAGAGATCCAGAGAGAGAGAGAGAGAGCGCAAGAGCGAGAAGCCAGGTTTGTTTTGCAGGTTCTTTCCATATTTCAGATACTTTATTTTCATTGTTTATCCTTGTTCAACTCAAGAAGAAAAAGGTGAGCTATCCAGACTGATAGGTCTTAGCTTTAGGACATTCCTTTCAGAGCACAAGTTGCAGGCTCTCCACATTGTGAATGAAATCTGAAATGAGTTAACGTGGCAGAACTGCATCCTTGAGGCTACAGTTGTCACAATATATGTACAGATACACTAATATCATTCCATTAGATCTTTTTTTCCCTGAGATGTTGTTATACAACCAAACTCAAATTTAGCCAGCTCTTATGCCATTATACTCTTACATGGCTGCAGGGACAGTAAAGGATAATTCCTTGACAATTCGTCTCCAGATCRACAAGTTAATGAAATTTTAAACGTATTATAAGAAAATATTTATATTAAACATGTCTTTTTGATTCTGGGAAATAAACTGTCTTCCTAAGCACTTGTAAAACCTTGCATCTTCAAGCAGTAACACAGTCTCCAATAATTTGTCAATGTTTCTGTTAATTTTAACTTCTATTAATGAAGACTTTTAACTGATATAGAAACATCAGCTCATTGGAATAATTGTTTAGGTGATAAAGATGTTAACCTGTATTTGGAACTCTACTAAGTTTATTGCCTGGGTGCTTGAAAAGTACCTTGAGTGCTGTGTCTAGTTCTGGCCCCTCAGTTTGGGAAGGACATTGAGTGCTGTGTCCCTCAGTTTAGGAAGGACATTGAGTGCTGTGTCCTTCAGTTTAGGAAGGACATTGAGTGCTGTGTCCAGTTCTGGCCCCTCAGTTTAGGATGGACATTGAGTGCTGTGTCCAGTTCTGGCCCCTCAGTTTAGGAAGGACATTGAGTGCTGTGTCCAGTTCTGGCCCTCAGTTTAGGAAGAACATTGAGTGCTGTGTCCAGCTCTGACCCCTCAGTTTAGGAAGGACATTGAGTGCTGTGTCCAGTTCTGACCCCTCAGTTTAGGAAGGACATTGAGTGCTGTGTCCAGTTCTGGGCCCTCAGTTTAGGAAGGAACGTTGAGACGCTTGAGTGTGTCCAGAGGAGGCAATGAGGCTGGTGAGGGGCTGGAAACACAAACCCTGTGAGGAACGACTGAGGGAGCTGGGGTTGTTTAGCCTGGAGAAAAGGAGACTCAGAAGTGACCTTATCACTCTCTGCAACTTTCTAAAGAGTGGTTGTAGACAGCTGGGGTTGGTCTCTTTCTCCAGGCAGCAACTGACAGAACAAGAGGACACAGTCTCAGGCTGCACCAAGGGAAATACAGGTTGGATAGTAGGAAAAACGTTTTTTACAGAAAGAGTGATAAAGTATTGGAATGATCTTCCTGGGGAGGTGATGGAGTCACCATGCCTGGATGTGTTTAAAGAAAGACTGGATGTGGCACTCAGTGCCATGGTGTGGTTGAGGTGCTAGGGCATGGGTTGGACTTGATGATCTTGAAGATCTCTTCCAACCCAGTGATTCTGTGATTCTGTGATCACTGTTTTCCCAAACTATCTCAGGACTAGGCAGGATGCTCAGGGACAAGCATCACTTAAAGTTTATGGCACTTTTCCAACACACAATTCAAATTTTTATGTTTCTCAAATTTTAGCTGTCAACATTACTGAGAGAATTTTCAGAGCTCCTTAGAGCTGCCTTTGGATGTGTCAGGTGGGATGACTGTATTGGCCAAGATCAGCAGCCCCATTCAGTACTGCAGATTTGGCCTCTTTTCTGCATTCACTCCTGAAATGTCTGAAAGAGACTCAGCATTGTTGAGTTCAAATAACGTAGAGGTCCCACTGTAGCTTCATCAGCTTTTCACAAAACTAAGGGAACACACCTGCTACAGGGAATAATTACAGCTCTCACTTGAACTGCTGCTTTCCTTCTCAGTATTTTATAAATTGTCATCATGTTGTGGACCTTAAAAAGCTTTCTGAGTGTGCAGTGAAAAATGTGCATCATTAATATATTGACTATTGAGAAATGTCATTGTCCTAGGTACATTTGACTCCTTTTATGTCCTGAGCTCATTAATTTGTTCATAAAGCTGATATTTTTCATGGACTTTGGTGGTTGCTTTCAATGAAGAAAGAAAATACAGTTATGTAACTTGGTATGTTTATTGAAATTAATTTTTAATATGAATAATTTGTTTATGTATTAAAAGACAAGAAGTAGTTTACCATAATRTGTGGGGTAGCATAAACCCCTAGCAAACGTAACATTTTAGGCAAGTTTTATTTAGTATAAAATTGAGTAAAAATAATTTTAGATTCATTAGACAAGTATGCTTAGGATTGCACCGAGTTGTGAAATAATGATCTGTTATGCTATGCATTTATCAGCTACAAAACACTGCCACTCTCTTTCAAACCTTATTACCATATTTCTAAACACTCATTTATCTGCTAAAGAATAGTCCCTCACAGCTTTATTTSTTCCATTTTCTTGCTAATAGTCTACTTTAATCTTCATGCCTTTAGAAATGCAAGGCTTCTGCCTTCTGCCCACATCTCTATAAGCACCTGCCTCTTATGTACATGCATATTAAGAATTGCCATGTGGGTCTTAGRTGCCAAAATGCCAAACTGCTGACAGACTTCTGTAAAATGGTAACAATGTAGTCCTTTCTTTAAAATTAATCTCCAGCTCAAAAAGGTCACTTCACCTTRTTTATGACTCTTTTTCTCCTTCAACAAACCAGACAGTTTTCCAACTTTTCCAACATTAATGTTCTATTAATAGTAATATACCAAGCATATAATTTTTAATATATAGTCTCAATTACAATTTTCTGAGTTTATTTTATTTCTGGAAATTTCCTTGTTAAATTAGAATTATTATATATGCTATAGACTGTTATGTGTATTTACCATGAAAATTTAGAAGGACTGTCACATCCATCAATATGAAGCAGAATTGTATCCGTGCTCTTACAAGGTGAAGAGACCCTATGCATACAGACTGACCTGTCCCTGCCCTTATTCTCTTTTCCAAGGACYCTGTACATAATTAATTATTCATATCTCTTACTTTCTGTTCAAATATTATTATTGTCACTCTGTCCAGCTCRGTATTGCACACAGTTCTGTAGAAACCCCATCTGCTTTGTGTTCTCAGGGGTGAATGTCCACAAAGATCTGTGCCTCTCCTTTCTCCTCCACTTTCTTCCAGCTAGATATTCCTCTAAATCTTGTGGGAGCTAAATATATCTCAGACTTGTATCTTTCTATCCAAATGAGCTAAAATTGGATAGCAGCTTTAAAAATGATTGGAAAAAAGAATGACAGGCAGATCACACACATACATACACACAGAGTACAAGCAATTATGGAAGAAGTTGGGTTAAAAGTTAAATTACATCAGCACAAACAATTTGATTGTAAACCATGCAGAGTGAAATTAAATGCCAAAATGTAGAAAAACATTTGAAYTTCTACAGAGGTTACATGCAGTGTTGATATTTCAAAACCTGATTCCTTACAGAAGTCAGTGATTCATCCTTTATTTCTTGTGAGAAGATGAGAGGTTTGCATCATGTGACATTTCTGAACTGGCAGACCAACTTGTACTGAAGCTCCATTTGGTGCCATTAAGGAATCAACTGTCTTGAAGTTGTTAGCTTCTGAAATTCCCTTCTGTCAGTGAATCCTTACTATTTATACTGTTTGGAAAGGAGGATAAGTTTTGTTGAAACAGAAGAAATGCTGAGCTGCAGCTTGTTCATTTTTTTTCTTTTGATTGGCATGTACTTATCTTCAGAACTGAACAGACAGCTTTGACCATGTTTTTTGTCATGTTTTTCACTTTGCATTTATTGCTGCCTTTAGCCGGAGGGGTGACAAAGGCTGTGGCTCTTCCTTTAGGTTCCCTCTCCCAGTGAAGTTCTAACATGCAACAAGATAATAAACAAACAGCAAAAATGGGKTTTTTTTAAACTTCTTAAAGCAATTATGAAATTGTTTTCTGCTTCCAGGGGGAAGAATTTAGTAATGAAAATATTCCTCTAAAATGCTATTCCTCCATGCTATTCTTCTAAAAATAAACTTGACAAAACTGCTACTAGAAAAGTGTCTTCCTTCTAACATGTCTACTCTTTAAAACACAAGTTGGGCTGTATTTTACAGAGTGGTTGACATCTTCCTCTTTCCAATCCTAAGTGAAACCCATGGCACTCTTTGGTCAGACCCTCCAGCTGTAGCCACCAGCATTTCAAGTGCTTCATCTGAGAGCTGGAGTTCCACTTCAATTGAAAGGAGAAGAGTGCCTAGACACGTAATGCAGCCAAAAAATCTTGAGCCCCAAGATGTAATAAGATGAGTTCTTTCTTTCCCTGTTTCCACAGCTATAGACAAAACATAAATGTCTGATGCAGACTGGTTTCACAGTCTTCTTACATTTAGCTGGCATTAAGTGAGCTTAATCCAGGTCTATGGCATTTTTCCACTACTGAGGTGGTAGAAGTGCTAGTATTTTCTGGGAATTGCAAGGCTACATTTTTTCATTCCAGATTCATACAGCAGATGTGCTAAGCTTCTACAGATACATCAACTGCAGCATCAGAGCTGTATCCAGAAATGATGAGTATAGACTGTATCTGAATACAAAGGGTTTGTCTCTGTGATGGAATTAAACTAAATAACTCTGCTAAATTATTTCATATACTTCATATTTTCTTTCTTCTTTTTTTTGTTTAATGTGTAAGTAATAGAAAAATTTATGTCTTTTATTAGAGAGAATGAAAACCTTCCGAACCAGTAGATGAGGTTGGATCCCAATCTCCTGTGCTTGATGGCATGCTTCTCCTAATTAATTGCACCTTTTCACATATGTAACCATAATTTAATTACAAAGTTCTTGGTTTTGGTAATGCAGTTACAAAAGTGGATGTGGTGAACTCAAAACAGCAGGAGATGTGTGAGGCAAACAGCAGTGATGCAAGAGCAGCACTGGTACCAGTGGGATCAGTACCAGCCCAGCCATCTGGAAATATGATCCCTTGTTTTGTCAGTATGTCTCAAAATCAGTCTTGCTGTTGACACTTCATCTGACTAAGACAACACAGGGAGTTCATTTTTGGGAATATTTACCTGCGGCTGTTTGGAGGGTTCATGTGGTAAAATCTGCTCTTTAATTACTTTGCCACAAATACTTGTTCCAATGAAATGCCCACTGGTACTTCATAAAAATATGTCGTTACTGTTCAATCTTGCATGCATTCAGATTAAAACTGTGCAGATGCCAGCAGAGTCAAGCAAATTGAACCCAAACTCCATATCAAATGAATTCAGCCCTTGATTGCTTTTGAAGAAAATATTAAATGGTAGACTTCAAGACCCATCATAGAAATTTCTAATAGACCCATGTCTAAGGAAGTTAAAGAAAGAAAATTTAAAAATCACATATTTTAAAGTCTTAAATATTACTTTTCTGAGTAAGTAGTATTTTCTATCAAAGCAGCTATTCGTATTTTTTTCTCATTTTTCACATCAAACACAGGAGTTGGAGCAATGGTGCAAATTTTTCACCCCAACATAGTCATATTCTAAGGGAATTTCTGTCCTCACAACTACAGACCCCACAAGCACTGGCACAGGAGTGTTCAGTTCCAGTGACTGCCACAGGGAGTTTCACTGTGTGGCAGCTGCCCCAGGTATGTGTTGTGGGCCTGTCCATAACATGGTGGATCAATCTTTTATTGAAACAGGAACACTCATTTCAGCTACAGTGAGGCAGAGTTTGCTTGGCTTACTTATTTTTAAGTTTGATATTTTTTAAACTTTGTTTTGGAAGCTTATTCTCTACTTATCTTTCCCCATCTATAATTGCCTCTTAAAGGAATCTTTTCCCATGATCAGATCTGGATGACTTTGTTTCCCTTGCTGAGGAAGAGAAGTTGCCATTACCTGTCCAAATAATTAACTGTGGGTATCTATTTGTGTTTCCTCTGCTGGACAGCACCCTGGCTATTATTGCAAAACAAGAAGGCTCAACACCACATTAGACTAAAAATGATTTATGAGCCGATCTAAAAGCTGCAGACATTGCCAAGAAAAAAAGTAACAAATGTCAACTGAGCTTCGAAATGCTCCATGCTCTTTCAGCTGAGGTTCTGGTAGAGCAGCTAAACATCCTACAGTGTGTATTGTATCCTTGTAACCACTGATTGCTAATTCCAGAGGCTCGTGTTACTGAAGCTTAACCAAATGAACACTAAGCATATTTATCAACACCGCCGAACAATGTTGTGTTACTGAATAAACACGATCAAGGGAAGGGTTGGAAGGGAGAAGAGAATTTGGCTGCTGGTGATAATTTCCAGTTGGGAAGCAATTATTTAGATAGCAGAATTTAGTCTGAGAATAAAGAGTTTAGTAAGTGCTGGATTTGCATAATAGTAATACATGTCACTTTAAATTTCCTCCTGGCGTTTTSATGCACTTTTAAAATGAATCCTAATTATAAATGTTATACAAGTCTCACATAATGTGAATTTACTTGTATGTACATTTGCATTATCCTCATTTTTAAGTGTGGTGATGATTAACATTAGTAGCCAAGCTATTACGTTAAATGCAGGAGTATACGAAACACCATCTTTTAGAAATTAAATGTCATGCACATTAAATGTGCAGAGAATTCTAAAAATTCACCCCTAATCAACTGTACAAAAAATTTTTTAAAAAATTAAAAAAAAAACCCTTAAAGTGAAATCAGGATTAAAAGTGAAATCAGAATTAAATATTGTACTTGACATACTTAATTTAAATATGAAAACAAAGCATTTTAAMAAAGCCCAAACCCATCACATTGATTTTTGCAAATGGAAGGAAGGCTTTTCAAAGAAGAAGCCACTTAAGGAAAGTTTACAGAAACTCACTTTCTCATATGAATTTTTAGACTACAACATTCAATTTTTCAGGTATTGTGTGCCAAATATGAATGACATTAAATTTCTTTGAGCACTAGTATGATTATCCTGAGCTAGACCATTCTCCAAAGTGAGTCACTGCTGCCATCTGGAAGCCAATGAATTGAATTAAGATGTTTATATCTTACGTGAAGGCTAGAAAAACCATGGCAAAAATTGTAAATATAACCTGAGATGAGGGAACACGTATTCCATCCATGTGAGAACAGTGGATTCCACATTGAAAATTTACTAAACTGTTGCACGGAGTGTACAATTTAGTATAATCAGGATATATGCACTTATTTAAATAATTTGATTGATTTTTCTTTTTTTTTCCTGTATTTCACCAGAATGGCTTATCTTTATCCTGAAATTCTAAACTCCTGAAATCTCTCAATTAATATTAATAAACTTTTGATCCATCCAATAGAAACTTCACTATGTGAAGATTTCTTCATGGAGAAATCATTCGTTCCAATTTTCCATTTTCTGAGGACAGAAAAGTCAAACAAACAAACAAAACCACAAACAAACAAACAAATCACATTTACTTGCATGCAGATAATRCAGAAAAAAGTTGCATGGAGTCTACTGGCATCTGTCAAACAAGGAGAAATGTTTTCCACCGTTTGTAGCATTGAATTTTCCTTGATAAATCCAGTGATAGAGTGTTTGAGTCAGAAAACTGCCTCAGAAAAAATGCATTAACATATGGTTAGTATTGCACTCGCCTATCCAGCTGCCTGATCCAATTATCCTAATTTAARAGAAGAATAATTTATGTTTTCTAGTGAATGCCATGTAGAAACTGTGCCTACATTGTGTCTTCTAATAATTTACACAAAAGGTTTGGACAATCCAGGAGAATAAATCTCAYGGATTTTTAAAAAATACTATCTTCAGAAACAGTGTCAGATTGGCAATAGGGGATATTGAGGTCGACCTTTGAGAATCCTCCCATCAAAGACAAAGCTGGCAGCGCTGTCTGAGGCGCTGGTTTGATCCAGCTTGTAAAGCTGTCCCAAGGCTGGTGAGGAGCAGGAATCCCCTCAGCCTCAGGGCTGCACAGCCCCCAGAGCCAGGCTCAGCCTCAGGCTTTGGCACTGCGCCATTCCCAATCCCTGCACCATTCCCAGTCCCTGCGCCATTCCCAATCCCTGCGCCATTCCCAGTCCCTGCGCCATTCCCAATCCCTGCGCCATTCCCAATCCCTGCGCCATTCCCAATCCCTGCGCCATTCCCAATGCCTGCGCCATTCCCAATCCCTGCACCATTCCCAATGCCTGCGCCATTCCCAATCCCTGCGCCATTCCCAATCCCTGCACCATTCCCAATGCCTGCGCCATTCCCAATCCCTGCGCCATTCCCAGTCCCTGCGCCATTCCCAATCCCTGCGCCATTCCCAATCCCTGCACCATTCCCAGTCCCTGCGCCATTCCCAATCCCTGCACCATTCCCAAAGCCTGCGCCATTCCCAATCCCTGCACCATTCCCAATGCCTGCGCCATTCCCAATCCCTGCACCATTCCCAATCCCTGCTTGGACAGGGGCTCCAGCACTGTCCTGCCCCTGAGTGTCTGTGACCCCTGTAGCTGAGCAGCTCCTGGCAAACTTTCTGACTGGGAGCTGCAGTACTCCAGGCAGATGCCATTTTCCTTTGTGTTTTGTTTTGTTTTGTTTTTTCTAATTAACATTTTTGTATGGCTAATTAAATTTATTAACAAAGCTATTTCATTGCTCAGTAAATAAGAGTTCATTAAAAACACATTATTGAATGCTTAACAACAACACAATAAAAAGTATAGAAAGRGTAAGTTAATGATCATATTTGTACTAATATCAAAGTATGAGAATGCTCATTAATATTATTTATTTTAGATTACCTCAGTAAACATTATTATTTGCCACACATTAGAAACATGTTTTAATGATCTTTTATTTATTCAGTGAACAATGAAAACTGATGATGTGCAAGCATTTGTTCAAGGTTTTACAGCTAGTTATAAGGTTGTATTTGCACACAAGAACAATTAACACACCAGCACACGAGAGATTTTATTGATAGTACAAAGACAATCTTAGGAAATTACCCATGACCAGCTCTGAAGCAGATAAAGACACCATCTGAACTCTGTCAGAGGAGTAGATGGGTATTGGGTGTCTTGCTGACACTGAGGTTTGGGACTGAGCACTTGGGGAAAGTGTGGTACCAGCTGAGTACTGGTGTGTGAGATACACCCCATGGCTTCCCTAAGCAGCAGCACTCTGATAATTGATAAKATGCTTGCATGGGCCCCTTAACTTTTATTTTGAAAATAATTTTTATGAACCTGTTTCCCCTGGAGTCACAGGAAGTTTTTCCTTCCAGTTTTGGGAGAATCAGATTTTTCCCTCAAGCTGATATGCAATTTAAGAGTTTTCCAAACACATAACACCCAGGCAGCTCTAACTCAGTTCTTCAGCCTCTTTGTATTACTACTTTAAATAAGTTCATCAATATTATTTATTCATTATGGCTTGTATGGAGACTAAAGCCTAGTGATTCATTAGTCTCACAAGAAGATACATGTAAATGGTTTAGTCATCCAAAATCCAATTACTGTCTTGTATAGTTCACTCTCTCAGGGTTAGTGAAACAGTAGAAAACTCAGTGTATTTTGCATGTCACCGACTGTTTCTTACAAAGGTATTTGTTTGTGTGCTGAAGAGAGATACGTGAACAAACACACTTGTGAATATAAATAATATTTACTGAAGAGATTGTTTTGTCTTGTGATGTGCTACCAAAGTAACTACAGACTTCCTTGCAGCACCCAGAGAGATGACATAGTACAGTGTGTTCTGTAAGTCATTTCTAATTCCCATCAACTCCAGAACTGCTTTCTAAATTGCTGGGGTGAGTTAAGTTTCCAGCTATCACAGTCTTATGTAATTTCCTGAGACACCTGCATAGCTACTCATGAGAAATTTGTTGCAATAAGCAATAACCTGAGTAAAAGTAATACAAAGATTGTAAAAACCAGGCGAAAGTATAATGTAAATTAAAAGAGTAAGGTGAAGTCTCAACAGGAGGAGCAAGCAGGATTCAGYACCACTGAGCTCTCAGAGGTGCCACCTTAACAACAGTTTGGGATTAAACACAAGATCACAAAATTCAGAAATATGACTTCAAACTCCAGCAGACTTTTCACAGAGCAAAGAGAGATTTGCTGTTTTTAATGAGAAGTAAGACCTTTTTTGGCCACAATGATCAGTACTTTCAGGTGTCTCTGCTTTGCTGCTTGACGGAACACTTCTGATGTAGCACAAGTTCTGCCTCTCAGGGCTTGCTCTACAGATACTGGTTTATTCATGGGGGGTGAATCCATCCTTGGAGTGATTTACTTCTGCTTTGAAAGAGCATTAAGGGTTTTGACTGTTTGTAAATAACCTCAATATGGTTTCAAAATTAATGTGAACTTGATACTTGTGTTTGTCAAACRTGTAGGAAAAACTTGTGTCACCAAGAATCAGAAGCCTGGAATAGTGGGTATGAGACACAGGAGAGGCAAAGTTATGAACATCAATTATTTAATTATTTCYCTCCTTATAGCAGTGCAAAGCATCTCACTCCTCCTGCATGGGAGTTCTGTGGAACTCCATGTGCTTTGGCCTGCCTGTGTTTTGCTGTGCCTTTGCCTCCGCCRACACGGCATGCTCATGGGAAAAGCATTTCCTCCTGAGACCTTGAATTCCTTCTGTACTTATTCCCTTCTTTTCTCCAGGGAAAATATACTGATCACACTAATCCTCATGCACAGCAATGGTGCTTTGAAGGCTTGCACAAATGACAACATTAAAAATAAGGCATGATCAAGAGGGACGATGTTATTCAGAGACACTGAAACTTAAATGGGAACTTCAGGATGCCATTTGCACATCCAACTTCAAAGTGACTTACAGAACATCCTACACTACCAAAATGAGCAAATGACACATAAGTAAGGAATTCTTAATGGAGATAATAGCCATTTTAAAAAGTTGAAAACAAGCCCTAGATTAAACAAATTCTCACACAATTTGAAAGTACAATAAAGTATGATTTCACAGAAATGAAAATATATTTGAAAACTRCTTGGCTGCAGGAAGCAAGTTGATGCCAATGACATTTATTGGCTGTAAGGACTCAGCACCTGCAGAAATAAAACCATTTAATAATGTCCTTAAAGGAGTTTATTTGTCCCTGAGATTATCATGACACCAGAATCAGGCACTGAGATTCTAGACATTTTATACTAAGTACTGTGTTATGTTAAGTTTTGATGTTCTGCGATACATATATATATATATATATATATATATATATATATGATATCAGAAGAACTGGCTTCCTAAAGAATGGCACATTCTACATTTGTGTATGACAAAGGCAAGGCTGCAGCCAGTCTTCCTTTACTATTGTGCCACAAGGCAGAGACAATGGACTTTAATACATTTAATTTGTCAGGCCTCTTCAGAGAGCACTTGTCATCAAAGCTCCAGAGAAACCAATATTGGCCTTGCCCAAATCCATAAAGAATAATTGGACTTTTTACTGTAATGAAATTTAATTATTCTTTTAAAACTCTTTACAGAAAAGTGGTGGCCAGCAGGAAGAAATTAGAGAATGTCACTATAGCTCCTTGAAATATGGATTTATAAATAGGGACTGTGGAAGAATCAGACATATAAATCTCCAGAGTGTAGAAGTGTAGGAGGGATAGAGCAATGAGGGGTTTGCAGAGTCTTTCTTTTTAATTAATAAGGAAAARCACTTTTTAAAGTGCTAAATCCACTTTAAAAGAAGCTGTCTCTGGGACAAAACAGAAGATGGGCATCATCATTGCCCAGAAGTTTCTGACATCTCTAATATCTTTATTCCCAGAGCTTTCTAGAGAGATGTGAAGTCTGGGTTGCTGCAGGAATTTACAGCAATCTAAGCCAGTCTTTTGGTAGCACCCAGGACTCTTGKATTAAACTAGATTCTGATAAAATTTTCCCAGCACACAAGCAGTGGATTCCCTTCRTTTTCTGAGCTCGGTGACTGCTTCTGTGCACTGTGCTGCTGTTACCTGGTGATGCTACAGCAAGACTATGCCCTTGACAGCTTTTACTTTAAACTTTATTAAGGCTTGCACGCCTGCATAAAGACAGGTTATATTTACTTCTCTAACTGAAACTGGCAGCTCCTGTTGATRTAAAACAGAGACAGAACCACTCTGGGTCAACTCAATTCACTCACTGTTTGAAAAAGACTGTTGGACTTCATTTCAATRTAGACAGCACTCTTTTTTTAACCCTCCAAGTTGCTTTACTTTTCTACCTCACATCCTTCTGTTTGGAAAACAACTTAATTCAGATTCCCACATTACTGTTAATTAACATTGATTTAAATTTCAGTTAAGTATATATTTAAAGTTAAGCAGTAGATACATAAATTCCAGAACCAGGGCCAACTTTTGTGCCAGTCAAATCATATAAATTATACAAACCAAYAAATAATCAACAAAGAAGGTAATTTTAATGAGTTAAATTAAAAAGTTATTTTAAAAGTACCATCAAATAGGTGTCATCAAGATAATACTATGCAKGTTAACTTTACCGGTGCCTTTGTTTCGGAAATTCCCATCAACTAAAAAGAATAGTAATTTCAACATGGGCAAAGGAGAACCGTCATTAAGTGAGTGCTAATGAATTTCTCCTTTATTAAACTATTGTCAAACTAGAAACTGTGATCTCAGCTCATTATAACAGTAATTGTGTTTACTCACTTATTTACTCAGCAATAGCTAAGGTACTTACTGGAATTAYTTCAATACACAGCAGAATGGAGTTGAATGGCAGCAAAGAGGATAGTGAAGAGCTCACAAATTTAATTTGCTAACTACATCCCAACTATTCAAAGATAAACAGCTGGGTTTTTTTCAATTTATTCTGGTTTACAGATGAAAATACAACACGGCTCAGGACCTCTGCCCTCAGCCATTCTATGTTCTGTGACAGTGAGCATTTCTCACCCTGGTTTGTGTTCTTTCTGTACTGCCCAGGCAGCAGTGGCAATACTCAGGTATCCACACAGCCTGAGTAATAACTCCTCCAGCCTCTACTATCACTCTTAAGGTCAGATATTAACCAATAAGGTCATCATTTGACAGAAGGAAAAGATCGCTGAATCAAGAGTGATAGTTTTTGGAAGATTTTTCAGACTGTAAAAAAGATGAAAAAGGTAACATTTTCAGTACTCTTTTTTAGGTATTGTGGATATTTTGAGAAATCCTGCTGATAGTGTACTGAGCATCAGCAGTGTTCTCTATAAAGCTGGCCTGGAAAGAAAGTGTAGGATTGTGCAACTGTCAGTGGGTATTGCTCTGTGTGTGTGCCTGCAGAGGCACCTGCACAAAGCACACAGTGGAGTTTTTAGTGCTGCTGTAGCACTGAGATCTGTGTGGTAAGCAACAGGGTGAATAAAACCCATAGCATTTGTCCTACAAGTCCTCTCCTAAAAACGAACAGCAAAATTGATGTCCATGAGACTCAAGTGGGCTACATAACACGATTAAGCTGAATTTTCACAATATTTTAGTCTGAAGAAYTCTGTTTTAAAGAGAGCAAAACCCTAGCTTATTCAGCATCCAAAAGTGCACTTCAACTGAAATCCTACAGTCTTCTACATGCCCTTAAAATTWGTATTGTATGTATAAGGTAATTTTTGCTTTAAAGTGCATTTTATAAGCTCTTTGTACAAAGTTGTCATAAAACAGACTCAATACAGCCAATTTTGTGGTCAGCTGCTTCCTGGGATCACTTAAGGGTGAAAATGTTGCCAATTTCATCTCCAAATATACAACTACAATTCACTAGAACTCTCTAGATTAAATCCCTTATGGAGTTAAGGCMAATATTTTCCAAATAAGAAAATCTAACAAATGTCATGACCTAATTTAGGAAGGACCTTTAATACCCACTAGAGTATCAGGAACAGAAAGCAACAATATCTTTGAAAGGCTGCTCTGCACTTCCAATWATTGTTTTGTATTTATAGCACTTGTAGATGATGAAGGCATGTATTATTGATGAAGTGTGGGCAATTTTTTCTGAGCTCAGTTTTTCAGCTCTCTTGGAATTGCAGCCTCCTTAAGTGTGCCAGCATGGAATCCACTGTGCAATGGGGATGAAGGCTTGAACAGTGTCTCAAAAGCAACTACGTGCTTGAAGGTGCTTCCTGTTCTGTCTAGTAGCTGGAAAGTTTTAAATAAAATTCCTTTTGACCTACATGTTATTATTGAGGATCACATTTTCTGCAAGCAGATTGTCAAAAATACAGAACGTGTTTTCTTCACACTAACTTTTTATGGAGTCTTTCTAAAAATATAATTAGCTAAAAGGACAAGTTAGAAATCGTGTTAATATTAATTGTAGCAGATGGAATTTTGAGGGGAAGCAGAAAGGCTAATTTTAATTTCTTACTTAAAAATAGAGCTATACCAGCTGCAAGTTATTCCCAGCCAACTTGTATTCACTGAAACAGAAAAAAAGACTGTCAAGCTCATGGGTAGCCAACATCCTTGCTCASTAATCTAGAGGCAGCAGGATAGGACTTCTGAACTTGTGATGCATTGCACACAAACCCTTCTCTCAGAACATGATGGCTGTGTTGAACTGTGTCAAATCTTAAAGAGATTTATTCTGAGGATAAGAATTTATAGCACTTGTCACCATAGGTGATATTGCCAAAGCTGTGCAGAATATCAGCAATTAGCCTACTCTCTAGTCATATCTGTGAGCAGAAAATGTGCTTGTTACCCAATACAGGTCTGCTTGGTATAAATAATTCTAGCAGTTATAAGTGCTGATTTACTTTAGAAACATGGAGCCTGATCTGGTTTCAAATTCTTCAGACTTCTGAGGGATTTTAAGGTGCTTTTTGGTTCCTCAGTTAGCTGCTGATGTATTATCATTTTGGGGGGAAAACCCTCTTTTGCCTTTTAAATTTCTAGATATACGCACATCAGCAGTAACTGCTTTATCAGAGACAAGCCTTTCCTGCTGAAGTACATTTCATTTCTAGGAGTGATTCGTGGTATCCATTCAAACTCAATTACTTCTTCTGAAGTTTGTCTAACCCTGTGCTATTCAGGAGTTAGTTTTGACATTTCTCCCACTAAGTTATAGGGTGCCTCACCTCTCTGAAGACACAAATGCCATTTTAGCAGATCAGGTGCCACCTCCAGCAGCTGACTAGCCCACTAACTTGACTCAATGTCGTTAAACTTCCCCCACATGGTGACTCAGTTCGTGCATTTCAGTGTAAAGCATCTCTAGTTAAAGAATTTCATATTGTACATCTGCTCATAAATTGATTAAAAATGCTTCAAAGAGACTCATTCAATGGATTAATGCATGCAGGTCATTACTGACTGTTAACTGAGATCTGAACTGATGGAAATTAATTGCTTCAGGATTAAATTAGCTTGTGCTAAGGGATTCTCAAAACTTTTGAAGGAAAATGCAAGAGCACCACCATCTCCTCATCTCCAAAGTCTGTTCTGAAGTTCTATACTCTTTTTAGAAGGCCTTGTAGACAAAATATGTTCCTAGTCTAAATCTTATTGCATAAACTGGTGTTGGGCATTTCCAGAGACTGCAAYTTATCCTGTATCAGTTTCAGGTTTTATTTGCAGTTGAACCACATTCAGGGTAGCCTGGCTATGATGCCAAGAGAGATGTCCTTTTTTCAGGAAGATGAGAGGTTAATGCCATTTTATCTACATAACACAATGCAAATTTCTCTGTTTATCTGGCTATATATATATGATTCAACTAAGTAGGGAGTCTTTACAGCAGTACCAGCAGTTTTATTGTTACTAAGAACTCTCATTTGAGTGCTGCTTATGGGGATTCGAGGGTTAAGCATTGCTTTCTGTGTATGTTATATAATTCCTTGCTATCTCATGTTGCAGCCTTAAAATCCTACTGTACTTTGGTATCAACTATTTAACATTTCTTATCTAGGGTTATTTGAAGCCTGCTTTCTAAATAAAAAGATGGTTAAAGAGGTGGGCAAGACCAAGACAGSTGTAACAGCACTATATTCTCATGTCTCAGCCACAGCTGATATAATATATACTACTTCTTTGTAATACTGCTGTTTATCTATACTCGCAGTTCTACACTGGTTGAAACAGAGTTAACTAATTTAATAAGTATCTGGTTATGTCCAAAATAACTGTTGGGAGGTGTGAGGGGAGAAAAGAAGTTAAATATATATACGTATATATATATATATACATACACACACACATATGTATGTATGTATTAAATACCCGTGTATATATATGTGCACAAGTACACATATTTAAAATACTCTGCTGTGTTTTTCCTTCAAAAGTTTAAGTTTATTGACTTTAAATTCTTGATTTATTCAAGATGAGATCAGAATAACTTAGAGCTCCTTAAAATTTTGAAGTAAAACAAAATCTGACTTCAAAATGGCGCATGGCAAATGCAGGCTAACACTAATGACTAKGGATAGGCAGCTTTCTTTTAGCTATACAATCATATCCTTGCTACAACATCAGAAGATGAGCTAAGAAAGCAGCCTAATCTTACTGCAAAACCCAGAAGAACATAAATGTTCTGACAATAAAGCCCTTTTTAACACAGAAAATATAAACAGTGTTTCCCTAATCCATGTCAAAGAAAACGTAATGACAAGTGCTTAGAGTGAACCTAATATTTGCATAACGTCATTAAATTGGCAGATACTTCTTCTAAAATTCCATTTAACTATCATTCACTGGAGGTGAAATACATTAAGCACTTGTGGGAAAGGGTTTAGACACTAAATCTAAAAATCAGGTTAAAAATGCAGAGTACCCACTTCTTGTGGCACATGGTATGGGTATGCAGCAGCTTAAAAGTGAGCCCTGAATCCTTAAATGACCATGAAGATATAGTCTCAGAACTACAACAAAAATAAGAATTGTTTATTCATTTTTCTCTCCCTCTCCCCTGACATATATATATATATCTCATATATAGAAATATATATATGTATATAGTAAGAATTTACACCTTTTCCCATCAGACAGGGGGAAAAAGTCTTTATCCTGAACCTCAATTCACTATTTGCATCTTTACTGCCTGCAACAACCTAATCCTCCTGASTGTAGGGAGATCAGCCGCACTGACTGCACTGCCATAAGGCTATCAGTGAGAGTCGTGGAAGTGTGGGAGAGAGAATGGAGTGGAGGCGAAAACAGTTCTCCTTATGGTGTGGGGTTGTTTGTTTTTTGTGGGTTTTTTGTTGGTTTTTTTGGTCCTTCTTTTTGCTATCACCAAAAATTCGTAATAACACCACCACTTTACAATCTGCTGGGTCTTCCCTTTAATGCTGCACAGCACAGGCATTCTTGCAGTCATAACGGGTTCTATGGTGTGTGACCTTTCATAAGCTTTATTTAGAGATTTTTGTTCTTATTACCCTTAAAGATCAGCTCTTCAATGGCCAGAATGTATTGGTTAGTATAAATTTATTGTCACAATTATGCTATGCTAATGTAGCTTGGATGATTTTCCATTTCCCTTTTTACTCCTGATGCGCCTGCCTTGCTCCTGATCGGGGAAATTTAGCTGGCTAAAGGTATCTTCTGGACAATAAACTGATTTCTCACAAGACAAACAAATTACAACAGAATTAATTTAACATTTCATCAGAACTTTGGCTCTTTTTACCTGTTAGAAAAGTCTGTCTGGGTTATTTAAAAAGTGAAACAGAGATGTACAATCATATCTGTAATAAAAACCCTGTTATTGAAGAGTGCAAGTCACCTCTCATCACTGGCTTCTAATATTTCGGCATCTGGCAAAACTAATCAATGCCTTTTTTCTTCTGTAGAAAGAAATTAGGTACTTACAGAGTGTGATTGCACACCTGTTATGGAAGACATTTAAAATAGCTGGGATTAATAGTCCACAAAAATCATCATCTCACTCCTCTATCTAGGAAAAGTCCTGATTGCTGGACTAGCCATGTACTTCTAAAAATCAAAGTAAACAATAAGAGTCTTATCTACTTTGTCATTATGGATAAATCAATATCACAGCATAACCTTAAAATTAATGAGATGTAACTCTCATTGACATTTATGAAAATATATGCTAATAGTGTATATGGACAATTTGACAATCAAAGGATTTGACAACAATTTTTAATCCATTTTAGTTTAGTTATGAAAAAGGTGTGGTATAAGTTCTTATGTCTAGTTTGGCAATATTTAAATGATTTTTATCTTTTCTCTGTGAAATTTTTATAGAGAATTTCAGAATCTGACATTTGACCAAGTGTCTCCAAAACAGAGGGCAAGGAAATTTTTCATGGAAGCCTGCAACTACTGTGATGGCTCTAATGCCTTTGCCCTAAACTTTAATCTGCAATGGACAGAGCCAATCCACAGTATTATTTAAAAAGTAGTTTTCTGCACAGCTCGAGGACAGACTACATCATAAATAAAAAAAGTCAGTGATGACTGCACTGAGCAGTATTGCCCCATTTGAGGAGAAGGTATGAAAGGCAAAATCTGATTATCGCATGCTAAATGTAATTATAAAAAACTCCAAACAAGTGTGACACATTGTAGACACATCAAGAAACACACTTAAAGTGGGGAAAATAAAACAGTGCTACAGAACTTTGCATGAAGTTTGCTATGACAAGATATCATTGAGACAAGTGGTTTCGGAGAGGTCAAAGGAAAGATGAGACTCTGCAGTCAAGCATTTCCTAGAGAACACAGAACTATTAAACACTTTAAACACTTTACTTCTGGGGTTAGGTCATGATCTGACTTTTCCCTCAGGTCAGGAAGTGTTACTCATCTCATAAAATAACCCTGTGCAGTTCAAGGCTTTATAAAGGCTTCACTTTATTATTTTTCTTTTTCTGAGGGATGCATTTCCCACTGCCAGACACCAGGATGCTTGACTGCATTGACAATTGCTCTAATCTAACCCAATTGTGTCTATAGCATGACTAGGAATAAGATCTGCTCTTATGCCATTTCCTCTGTTGTGGGGAGATCATGCATTACAGACATCCATTTATAGCTCCTGAACATGCTTGGCATCTTGCTGACTAATCTGATCAATATTTTCACCTTGCAGTGTGCATATTATATTCTAATCAGCAGCACTTTGTGGGGTTTTTTTCTTTATTCTTTTAGTCTCAGCTTCTATTTAATTTTCCAAAGTCTTGAATTCCTCAAAGTTGCTTTGTTCTTTTCTAGAAACTGTAGAAGTCCAACTCTGGGGCAGGTGAATTTGTTTAGCATTGCCTTTAAGTGCCATAGCAGGTAACATCTGTCCTAACTCATTGGATTATAAAATGATCTGATCTAAGGAGACATCTGACAAGTTACAATGGGTGCCACAAGATAATTGCCACAAGTTTATAAAATGCACAATACTTTTCAAGGATGGCTATCCCCTACCTTTCCTGCTTCCCAAACAAGTAACCAACTGTATCAAGCAGCTCCTGTTCTTTTAAAAATAACCTTTGTTCATATTGCTTCTCTGATCAAGACACCAGCCTTGTGCCCAAAGTAGTGAGACCATTGATAGAGTGTGTTTGGAAATGGCAGTAGAACATTGTACTTTGAATATTGCCCTCTAAAATTCCCCTAAGAGGTGCAAATTTAAAGAACAAGTAAAATTAGCCAAAGTTTCCAATTTGCTTTTCTGTAATTAACCTTGTTAAAATCTCTGTTACTCCAGCTACCTCTTGATCTCTTAAGGATTTTGATTATATGGAAAAATACCAGTTTTATTCTAGCATATCTGCAAGGAGCTACAATGTCTCAGGTATGCTGAAACAGAGATACACTCATAAATACTGTTCAAAGAGACATTTGTACAGACACTGCTTCTGCATAGTCACATCTTCGCTATTTAAACAGCAGAGAAGCAACCAAATACCATGCAGAAATGGAATTCACATTGGCAAGCCAAGTACTACCCCAATACAGTGATAAGAATGTTATCTTTGTTTAATTTGTTGCACATAATTCAAACACCTTTCAAAAATTTATAAAGCTGGAATTTAAAAGCATCTTTACTACTAGTGTTTAGTTTTCTCTTCAAGTGTGACACGAAATGATTGAAGATTAAGTAGGGAGAGCTCAGTTTGAAATAGTAGGAGCTCCTAATATCTAAAAGTAAACATTCCCTAAAAATTCCCAAGTTAATGTCAAAGTAATYCTTTAGAAAGTGGTATTTTGCAATTTAAATACCATATTTGTTAGTTTTATTTGTTGTTTTTAGTGAAAATGACACATTAATAAAATAGATATGACACTAAACCTACAGAAAAACACACATACCTACCTCTAAAAAAAACAGTATGTATTGTACAGAATATTATATATGTATATTGCAAATTTCTGTGAGGCTTTCTCAGCCTCCATCAAGCACACAGCATTCTAGTTTGCAGGAGAGGAAAGGAAGTTAATTTAGTTGTTAATTTTGAATGTCATGTAGCTAGATCATTTGTACCCTTTATTGCAGCCTGCACTGTATGGCCTTTCTTTTTCACAGCTGTATCCTTTGAAATTCTACAAATCACTGCTTAAAGAKAAATCCCTTCAACATGGGAAAACATCTGACTTACCACAGCAGTTCAAAATCGAAATATTGTGGCATATTATGTCACCAGTCACCTGGCGAATGTTACCAATAGCTACCACACACACTAAATAAACTCTACAGGCAATACAAATAATTGTGTTACATATAGTTGTACCCACAACTATGTGAGATTTGATCAAGTCTTCGGGTTTGCCATTTGGGAGACCACGTTCCTGTGTACTTGTTTGTGTCCTAGTGTCCCTTGGCAGTGTAAGGTCAGGAACTTCTTTTGTTTTGTTCATGACAACTGATTACGTCATTTTATACTTTCTATAAATTCCCAGATCTTAAGCAGAACCAATTCCTTTTGACCAGTCATGGATTTCACTACTTTTACCTGAGACCCTTCATATCACCTCCATCCTACATGCAGTGGTCTTCAAATTGTCTCCATGCAGTTTACACTGAACTGAAACTTAGCTTGAAAGCATCATTTGCATTTCATCTTTGTCACAGTCCCACTTTTTCTCACTTGCTGAAATGCATTACTGGGCTGGTCCTTGGGACTGTGGCACAATCTGAATAATGTGCTTTCCATGAACTATGGACACCTTATTTGTAACTGAACAAAGATAACATTGTGAAAGTCAATTTCCAAGGAGAAAACTGAATCCATGACAGGTGGAACTTTGTATCAGACCTTCAAGGCAAGAATAAGACCAGCAAAAACAGCTCCTTTAGCCCCTTTCTATGGCCATTGGCAACACATACCTAAAGCCCACCATATATTGCCTGAAGGTCTATTTCCATGTTTCAAGCCTAGCTGCAAATTTGAATATATTCATCCTATCCCCTCACAAGCAGCTCTAAAGCTGACAATTCCGGCTTTATGCTTCATTTCCTTGACAATGTCTCAGTTGTGAGAAAAGAGACAAAGTTGCTGTTTTGATTAATTGATATTTTGTTTATTCCTTTTCTAAACATTAATAGACATTCAACTTCTTTTAAAGTTTATAAGAAGAGGGGGAAAACATAGCAATTATGAGACAAGAGATGTAATCTCYCCTCCTCATTGCCTACAGATAAACAGCAAAACATTAACACTGACAGATGTGTGATAAGGAATGAATCATCCTAGGCACTCTCAATCATTTCCCTTCTATCCTAAATCTGTGGTTCAACTCTCATATCTATTGTCAGCATTGCAAATTACCTCAATGGTCCATGAGGGCAGAATGATGCACTTTGGTCCTGTTCCTAGTGGGGATTATTCCAGGTTTCATTCGGCTCACTATTAATTGGACAGCACTCTGAATGTCTTGTCCTAAGGCCTGGCAGGCCAGCCTGAAAGAAAGGATGCAAAAGGTAGAGGGAATATTTTCCTTTTTTAACTTTTTTTACTCTTATTTCTACAGCATGTTAATTRATAGTGTGACCCAAAGCATGCAAGAATCAAGCAAAGAGACTAACTTAGCCCAGAAACATCAGTGATTTTTCATCTCTCTCTCTCTCTGTGCAGAAAGTAATGAATTAGATGGTTAAAACATTTTTTCTCCTTCTGATCTTTTAAGTGGATTATCAATGTCCTCCTTTGATTTTCTCAATGGCTTATTTTAGGAGGAAGGGATACTATGAATTCTAAGGCTGCTGTCTCCTTTGAAACCGAATTTTAAAAGCTGTATCTGTATATGTATATAAGAGGAGAAAGAAGGATTCTATTGAAAAAGCAGCCAGGGTTGGTCTCAAGGGTTGGTCTCAAGACAAGCAAAATAGAGAAAATCAAACAGTTGTGGACATTCTAAGTTCAACTGATGAAACAAGCAGTCAGAAGATGCTGATTTGGATAGGAAGAAGCTGGCAATTATTTTAACATCTGAAGAATAAAATCTAAAAATCAGGCAGGAGGAAAGCAATGCAAAAGAGGAGAAAACACAAAAATCATGAAGTTGGGCAAAAATAAACTGAAACACTTTCCAGCATGTATTTCTATAGATTATCTGTACTTAGCTCRTACACAAGGCTGCATCCCATTCTTAAAAACTGGTTAGCTCAGCTATACTTGGCAGGCATCATGTCAGGCAGGAATTTTAAATTTATTTGGATAAGGTTTTCCTCTGTTCTAAGCAAGGTGAAGCCACTCTGACATTACAAAACCCATTGTGAGTAGACATAAAGTAAAGAATCATYCTGTTTGTCCCAGTTGGTATTTGCATTAAAAAATAGACAGCACAGCTCTGCAATATTGTAAATATGAGATCAAAGTTGTGCCAATTAAAGCAARTACTTCAAATACAAGCTTAGAAACCCTCAAATGTCTAACTATTAAAATRTAGAGAGTATTTATAATGCATAAAGCCTTGATAAAGAATATGAGGGGGCTTAAAGATATGCAGGATTTCAGCTCRGTTGTTCATGCTGTCACACTGAAATGGCAAATAATAGTTTGGATAACACCTGCAAAATAACCCTCTATTATACCTCTTYATGAAACGTGTTTTCTTATTGAGTGTATTGAAATAAGCTACTGTGGAAACATGCACTTTTCAATTAATAATCTTACTTCTTTATGGAAATAAGGTTTAGGTCAGAAAGGAGAAAGAGAATAAGAAAACACAAGGTATTTCATCTTTCATCCACCTGATTAACCCCAGGACAGATCTACAGATAGCCTACACTAGTGTCACACTGCAGAAAGGAATTAATTTTTAAAGTTGGTTGAATACTTATCTGTAAAAAAAKATACCGCTATGCAAAATTTTGCCATAAATATTTCATATAGATCTTGAACTCAGTTCTGAAACATACACCATAACCCCCATTTTGACACGTTAGGAAACCAACAAGTTTTAATCATTAAACTTCATGTTGGACTGCCTGCTTTTTGAATAATGGAAATTTTAAATGGAAGGAACTTGGTATCTAATATGCATGTGGACTCGAGCCTTCAGCATCTTTTAATTCTGTTTTCTAAGCGTTCCAACACTGAGAAAATCATGGTTCAAAAATTTAGGATTATTAGTACCATAAGCCTGCGTAAATTTAGGAGAAAAAATTACCTACACATGGATAAGATCTAGCAAACTGTTTAACATCTCTTACCTTCTGGCTCTCTAGGAGTTTAGAACATATACTTTAGTCAGAAAAATTTCACTGTGGATCTTTGTTATGTATCTGAAGAATACTGAGGATTATTTTATTTTCAATACAGTCTTGGTGCAAGCTTACAGAGCACATAGTAAAGATCAGAGAAATGKCACAGATCACATCACRAGTACCCACAGACCCCCAAATAAARTAAAGATTCAAAATAAACAAACAGTGTCTTCAAAGGACATAAACAAGATTTCAAAAACATCTCAGAGACTGATTTTAACATTTTCAAGTGAATTACCAATCTGCCGAAWTTTTCAACTCTACTAATATACAGACAATTTGATGCACACACAATTTGATAAGTTTTGCTCTACTTCATGTAGAAAGTGACCTGGGGGCTGCAGCAAGTAAAATTGAGGTTCTAAGCATGTGAACTAGAAATTCATTGTGYTCTGTTGAACACGTTCATTTCAATGCTTTTTTTTCATATTATATGGAAATAGAAAGTAAATCTGGATCCATCAGCATGTAGAAACATCCAATCAGCTCCTTTCACATTAATTAATCTTTGCTTCTGAAGCTAAGCATATGTTCAGTCCAGATTAGGGTCCTCATATCAATCCCCCCCAAAATTTAAGGATTCTCTCTACCATGGCAGTATAGGCACTTTTCAATCAGTTTTAATTGTTATTAAACACCTGTCTCCTCAAACACCTATGCATTGTTTTCAAAATTATTCCTATATTTTTGTTGGTTTGTGCTTGTTCAGAGTCATCTGCACAGGTTCTGTACATATGACAATGTTTCACTCACAGAAAGCAATGTAAAAATATTTCTGGATTTAAACATTATCGTCACAAGTTKTTCAGGGTCTCACAACGGCAAGAAATGTTAAAGGTTCTTGATTCTCTGCCAGAAAATGGATAAAGTGTTGCCTGGTAGGACTCTTGCATAAATCTGTAATCTCAAGGCAGAATTCAGTAGAGGTGGATTCACTTCTTGTTCATGTGAATAACCAAAAATCCCAGGCTTCATTTACATTCAGAAGATGACCAGTGTCATCCTTGACCTTAGATGCAGACAGCTGGAATGACGCAAGRTGATTATTTTCTTTTCTTCATCGTCATAACAGATTGTTAGCTATTGTCACTAGCCATTTCTTTACACTCCCGTTCTGCTTTGATTTAGAGCCTTGAAAATGTTGCAGTCACTCTAAAAATTGTTCTGAAAGCTGCCAAATATCACCTCTTTCTAAGYTTAGAATATTCCCTGGTACAATCAAAAGAAAAAACATTTCACAACTCATGAAAATTGGTCTGTTAGGAGCAGAGCATGTTTTTCTGCACATGCAGACTGTTGACTCTGAGGGAATTGCAGAGGAGATCATATCTCAATACCAAATGTGTTTCTGGAACCTGAATATGGAATACAGGGACAAAACTCAGTCCAGGCACCATGTATCAATTACAGCTAGGAGCACCCTAGAGAACCACATTACCTGCCATTAATTATGAAGTATTAGCCCTAATCTCCTGTAGTGTGAGAATATTGTTGTACACTGTTAATAGGCCCTAGAGGAGTGGTTCATTCTTTGCTCCTCCACTGTTTGGAATTTCCAAGCCAAAACACTGTAAAGCTACAGAATCTCACCTCATCCAATGCTGCTTCCTGGCTGAAATGAATCCCAGTTAAACCACAGATGGTGTTTCTGTAAGGAGACCTCAAGAAGAAGCTTTGCAGAGAAAATAAACGCACAGCAATAAACCATAGARCTGTGTTATTTATCCTCAGGATGCTATCAGTTTCTACTCAAATGATTGATTCATGCTGGATCTGTAATTTCATTCTTTTGCTGAATAGATTCATAATGCTTTTTTTAATTTCAGCTGATAGTACTTTGGCTTTTTCTAATATCTTTTTTTTTTTTTTACTAATTCTTAGCTGCCGGTTTTGGTTTTGTTTAATGAAAAACTGTGACTAGGGGGCAGATTGCAAAAAAGGAGCTGACTTTGGAGTTTAAAGGAAAACCCACTAAAAATAGTACATCTCAAAAGCCCCAAATATTTTTACAAAATGATAGTGTGAATCTTCTCTTTAGTGGATGATCTCAAGAAATGAAAATTAAGCGAGCAGACATAATCACTTCYTGGCAAATTTTTCACCCACAGATATCAAGAGACACTCACCGAAAAAACACATTCCTCATTTGATTGATTTCTGCTCAAAAACTGTTTTAATATAGAGCTGCAGAGAAATGGAGGGGAAAAAATGCTCAGTCAATCTAGCAGAGGTCATGGATGAATGCATGCCAATAATTTAATACATAATGCAAATAGTAAATAAAGAAGCACAGCTCAGAGAACATGAAGGCTTCCTGCTTGCAGCCAAGCRCAGTCAAATGTCACCTGCTTTCTTGCAGAACAGCTCAGCAACTATGGAAGAAAGCATTTTGCAAAATGATTGCTGTTTACACTGATGAAAATTGGAAACCATTAGCTGTCGCTTTCTAGCTTCCACATKCAGCCACCAACAAATAAGAAGCAGACTGATGGCCAACATTAGTTAAAAATACCAGTGAATGAGATATTGCTCTAAAAAAAGAAATGACCACATGGACCACAACCAGTCAGACTAGCTGGATTCATCTGAGTTCCCCAAAGTGAGTACTACTGCACATTCTGTGTGACAGGGGATAAACAGAGCAAGGGAAATAAGGGGATTCATGGCTGTGATGTGATTAGCTATTGCCAGGCAACAAATACACCAAATGCTTTAGGACTGAAAGAAGAGGAAAAAAAAAAAGTATGGAGATGGTTTCTCAGCATATGCAGTGCACAGTAAGCAACTATTAATAAAGTTGTGTTCTGTGAATAGCGGACAAACGATTTTGATTTTGCTTACATTATTTCAAGAGCATCTTAGCAACAGTAAAATCCACCTGAGACACTTGTTATGTTTAAACAGAACTTTTAAGTACCTGAGTATTTCTATGGACCACAATGATCTTAYGCAGTTATGAGGGCTGGTGCAGAATCTTGTCTGAGAATGCTACTCTTTCAGAATAGTTCAAAGAGAAAGAAGAGAACGTATTTTGGTAAGCAGTTGTTTTCTTTATCGGAATTTTCCAGAAAGAAACCAGTACTTAGAGTGGGTTAATATTCAGATGAGAATTACTATGCACATTCTTCCATTTATTGAGATAGTATTTTAATTTGATTTTAATGACTGTAAAGTGCTCCAAGACATTTGCAGGAATACTGCTATATAGTGGCTGATTACATTATGAATTTTCAGTATGTCACTTTYAGTACAGAGGAAAAGGAGTCAGAGAAGTGCAGGTACCAGCAAACTGGATTTTTCAGCAACAAAGTGGCCATAAGGCAGTGCTAATACTCTGTGCAACCCCAGCTGCTTCTTCTCCCTTGTATCTGCACAATGGTTTGACATTCTTTGGTGCTATATTCTGTGCCTTAGGTTTACATGCTGGAGCTGCAGCAGTACMTTCTTATTGTGTTTGAATTATTTTTAAAGAAAATATTTGACATAGAAACAGCTGCTCTTGAAGGCAAGAGACTGGATTTCTGACACTAACTTCACAAAGGCATAAAAATCTCTCATGCAAGTTACTACATAGAGCCACTACTCCTCACASCTGACTACCAGCATTGCATGGAAATCTATTTAGCAGTTCAAGCTGTAAGATTACTCTTCTGAGTGCCCACCATAATAAATCTACTCAATGTCTGTCAGTTAGCAACTGCATCGGTGTTTTAACCTGAAGGGGAGGTGTTGGCAGTCTGCTAGGCTCTGTATACTTGAAGCATTTAATATTGCTTTATGCCACTGTTGGCATATGGCTAAAACAAACAGGCTTTAGAAATTCACTTATTCATCCTGCAGCCTAAAATCAGTTTATTGACATCAAGTGAATAATGTAAGTGCAGAAATGGCTTTGCCTGTACAGGACTGGTGGAGACTGTGGCAACATAATTTATTAAAATCTTCACCCCACACCTCTCACAAATGACTTCCCTATCACCATGCAGCCTTTCCTACTACAAGGTAAAAGCAAACATGAAATGAGTCTCCACATAAATGTCTCTGTAGCAGGAATGCAGGAATTCAGGTCACCACAGAGATGAACACAGTAACCCATCCACTTTGGTTACACTGATTGAKGACAGATGAGGCTCTAGTTCTTTACATAACCTGTCATCTTGTGCTTGTGGCTCTCACAGGCACAGGAATCTAAACACCACAACTGCATGGACAGTATTGAGAGAGTGACAAAGCAAAAAATCAAAGAGATTTCTTATATGCTCCTGTATGTTCTGTCAATCAGATGTGGAAAAGCCCAGACTACAGCCTTTCAGCAAAGCTGCTTTTTAAAGAATGATACAAATTTCCAAGCTATTCAAACATATTACAAGTGTAGTGCCCTGCAGACTTGGGAGTATCATGCTTCACACTGTTTTTTTGCCTGGGATAGCGCTATAAATTGTTATCATATTTTAACCCAGCCAGTCATGGCCTAGTGTATCTCTCCATCATTGACTCTGCTGATAATTGCCTGGAAGGATGCCAGAGGACAGATTAATACCTGTTCTTAATATCACCACTCCAACTATAACCAGCTTTCTTCCTGTATTTCACACGAGRCAAGGGAGATTGTTGACAGGTATTTCTTTCTCTTATTTATGCCAGAATTTTTGTTACTGGGATATCCAGAGGATGATTCCCACAATAAAAAGTTCTGTAGCTCTTCAAAATACCAATGAAAATTATCACTTTGATTCAATTTGAAGTGCTACATTAATTACACACATGACCTCATTGTATTGTCTTGTGTTTCAGGCTGTTTTGACAGCCTGGATCAGCTAGGATATCAGCTAGGATAGCCTTACCTATCAATTTATTAGGATAATAAGTATTTCTTACAATCAGAGGGAAAATATTCACCTTGATACCTCTCTGTAGCAGAATATACATGTGTATAAACRTTGGCATGTGTGTACATGTCCACACAGGTGCAAGTTCAAGCACAAGAATACATCTCATTGATTTGCTATCTTATCATTTTTATTAGAGATGGCTATTGTCTACTGATAACATTCATGTAGAATTCTGGWTGCTTTATTTCATTTCATGTAAGAATTCATGAGCATCTCTTCACAGAGATTACTGGGTATGCAGGAGGGTGATGTACAACCCACAGTGTAACTGTGACAGCCTCCTGGGCAAGAACATTCCCGTCACAGTCTAATCCAAACTAATAGATATTTTCAACCTACTCTAAGTAATTGATCTGATTATTKGCCTTATTTGCCCCCCTCAAAATCGAAAACTATATTTTACTTGTATTGTGGAGCAAAAACTGAGGCGTAAGGAATTTGAAGATTTGCCTACACTCAGCCCTCAATGCAGTGCCCACATGTGAGGCAGAATGGCTTGGAGTTCCTGCCAATTTAGCCCCTAATTACCACAGTAATCAAATAAATAATATATATACTATATACTATATACTATATACTATATACTATATACTATATACTATATACTATATACTATATACTATATACTATATAATATATAATATATAATATATAATATATAATATATAATATATAATATATAATATATAATAGTGAAGCTGAAACTGGAAGGAGTGATAAATTAACCTCTTTTTCAAACAGTACCTGTGGTTTATATTGGCATGTTTCAGTATGAACACGCTATCTCCCCCACCCAAAAAGGGCTTTCCCCTGAAGAGAACCCACCTTACTTTGGTGGTTTGTATGTCAGGAGATCATTCTTTGTTTGTGTTCTAATCATGGTTTGATTGACTGGTTCATCTACAGGGAAAATCTTATAATTTGTATCCCTACTGTTTCCCTTCCCTTGTTGGGAAATCTTATCATATCTAAGCAATCATATGTTGGTGRTTGTTCTTTTCCCCTCCTTAAGCAAAGATTGAAGCAAAACACCTCTGCCTTGTGTTCAATTTTTGTTTTCTTGTGTTGTCTGTATATCACAAAGAATCAAAATCCACCATGAAGTGGAGCATATCATTCATTCAACTGAGATAAGAATGTTAGTGTTGGAACACATAAKCACAGAATGRTTATAKGCAGGTGCTTTATTGAARAGYTCTGGGAATCAGGGGTRCAGGATACAGACCCAAATCTSACTCCAACATGGATTTGAAATGGATGTGTTTTTATACCCTTTCGTTATATAACTATATATGCTAATTATTAAACTCATATTGTTCTACTGTATACATCGATCTTATCCAAGCATGAATTTTGTAAATATCATTTCTCATGATTCTTGTTTAAGATAATAATCATATTCAATTACCAAA
>QVAJ01000070.1:675345-781212 GCA_003546035.1 Mixornis gularis
TGGTACACATTGACTCAGACTTCAATATGTGATTAATTTAAATCAGCGTTTATAGTTTTTCACAGTGAAGGTCTGTCCAATTACTCAAAACTGCCCAATTCACATTATATTGACAAAGTAGTTTGTGAGATTTTGATTAAGTGACCTAGGCTTTAAAAGAATCCTAAGCAAAACCCTTTTAACAATTCTAAAAATCACTTCTGCAAAAGAACTTCAAACCTGCTTTTTCTTTTTTTTTTCCCTCTTTTAAATTATTTAAACTTGTGGTATGAAACCTAGATGGCTTAGCTAAACTTACACAAAGTTCTCAAGRTAAGGAAAGGCACAACTTTCTGATCTAACTTTTCTTCTTGTCACAATGATGGTAGCAGCAATATCCATCCCCACTGTTCCATGACTTACATGGCACCACTGATTTAAGTGATATTTTCCTACATCTCCACTCTGTAAGACAGGTGSACACATATCAAGGGTATTTGGATTGCAGGTTACAACTGCTCCTTGACTTCCTATTATTCCTATAAAAATGAGACAACTGCTGCCATTCTTCCACTGCTCTACAAGCCAGCCAGCCTTCTGAAGTGAGAAGGGATTGTTAAACTTTTCCTTACATTTTTAATTCAAAGGTATTWAATGAAAATTTGTTATTTGTTTTATATTTCACTGAGCTTTGAGTCTTTTGAGCTCAAAAGCTTTGAGCTTTTACTGAGCAAACATCTGAAGTGCAAGACTGTTGGAGTCTCTTTGCACAGCATGATACACACCACTGTTGTATTTAGGTGATCATGTGGGTTTGCACTTGGAACCATACTCTCACACTTTTTACTTATTTTCAGGAGAAAAAGAGTTTACTAATGTTTTTAGCTCTCAAGATGACAGAACTTAAACTTCCCACATGCAAGTCTGATAACTCTCTAAGAACCCTCTAACCGCAAACTGAACTAATTCTGAGAATTYCAGTTTCTTCCTCTTCACCATATCCAACAGAAGATGGCAGATTGAAGAGGTGGGATATATCAAGCTAGGGGCACATTAATTCTTAGCATGAGATTTGTCTAGCAGGGTGCAACATCCTCAAACTGAACAACCTGCTCTGCTAAGAATGATTGGACTGAGCTCTATGTTTGCAATGTGCCTGGAAAGGAGACAATCCTTTCTGAGGTGAAAAAAAAAGAAAAAAAAATTCTGTCTCACATTACCCATTGCAATATTCTCACAGGTCCTCTAGAAGAAGGAACAAAATCAGCCTATTCAGGTTTTCTTAACAGCAAAATACCTACAAGCTGAATAGAAAGACAAAACCCCAAACYCTCAGAAAGACAGATAAGCCATGCAGGAGAGTTACAAAGAGAAAGATGAAAATACTGCACATTAAGGTAAAAATACAGGTTTTGTAAATCGAGTGTCTAACTCCACAGAAACATTTTCTGAGTCATTGCACTTGATTTGAATTTTTATCTAGAAAGCAAGCTTTGACTACTAGAGCTAATTTCTTTTCTTATATACTCTCAGATCAAGAACCAACTCACCTTCAGACTACTTTGAGCCTGGTAGACTGAGCAGCAATCAATCCTACCTGGCTCTGGATTTTCCATTTCAATGCTAGRTTCTGGATCACACAAGCCAACCTAAGTTTACCTGATGTAATTTCTGCCCAGGTGGTAAAAAATCACTTTTCTAGATCAAACTCAAAATTCAGGAACAGATTTTGTATTAGCATTTGGTAGATTATTTTTTTCTGTATATTTTTTTCTTTTTGTAGTCTGATTTTTGAACAGTACCTAATCTCTTATACTATCAGGGCTCAATGGCTGAAATTYTGAAGAGCATTATACCCATTGCCCTCAACTGAGACCAGTGTTTGTTTCTGTGAGCTATTCCATCACTGACAGTCACCCATGTCYTCAGCTCCTTCAAAGAAATGGCCACAAAATCCTAATTACTTGGAGAATCAGTAATTTATATCATTCCATCTCTTTTGGGTGGATGAGGGTGGTGTTTTTCAGTTTTGGTTTTCTGTGAAAACTTCAGAAGTTAATATATATATTGAAAATAAAATAAAGCAGAAATAAAGTGGCAGGCTCTATACTCAGYTTATACTCAGACAAGGTGATAGAGGGAGAAATATTTATACTGTGGCACAGTACAAACACATATTTAAACCACTGTTATTTTGATTTTATTTTTACTAATAGGTATTCATGCTAATCTAAAATATACACTGTCTGAAATGTAAAACATACCCTTTAATTTTGGTACTGACAATAGTGTTACACAAGAATTGAGGACTAGATGGAATCATACTTCCTAGAAATGAAGAGTTTGTCTCAAACCCAGGCTGACTAGAGAATGTTTTACACCAGTGTTAGGGATTACCAGTGTGGCAATTTCGTGAACTGGGCCCAGGAACTAAGCCTGAGACTGTTCACCTSTGAGGTGCAGCTATCCCAGATAATCCAACCTATAGCAACAGCTGCTGTAGATACTGGTGGATTTTCTCTCATTTATTATTTTTTATTATTATTTTCATAATGCAATAATTCAGCTATCCATCAGCCCATTAACAAAAGCTTAGTGTATATTCTCCCACAACTCTTGAACTGCAACAGGTCCTTGATGGTCACCTGTCTGCTGATTTGCTTCTCTGTGCCCTTTACCTGTGCTCCCACATCACTGAGTGGAGCAGGAGTCAGGAGCTAGACCTTGGCCAGGACAGACAATTTCAGAAGCACAGATCTATGTCTGTAACATAATCAAGAAAGACTCCATCATGCCTGTGGCAGGGATGAAATGTATTAACAAACATGCTGCTGTCTCAGTCTTCATCTTCCCTGCCCAAGCACTCTAAACCAATTATTTATACTCCATTACATCTGGCAGCATTTGGGGAGGACWGTCTCAAATACAGAAAGACTGGCTCAGGATACATGGACAGTTTTTGTACTTTATTATGCTTCACCCCTTCATTAATTCCATCCTAAGGTTGATTAAATGTATGTGCTAATGTGGATTTTCCCAGATAATATATTGCTTGTCATTTTACTTTCACTGCTGCCACATGGCATGCCTGACTCGTGTGCTCTGGGGAACTTCCCAGTTAATTTTCCTAATGCTGTAGTGTGGGTGTTCCCTAATAATATTAGTCTTAATTTTTCTATTTATCAGTAGACAGAATAAACATAATACAATCTTTATAGAGAACTGCATCAATGGTTAATGTAAATCACAGGTAAGTGCTCCTCAGGGAAAATATAATATTATAGTATTATGTTTTGAAAAGAGTGAATGAATTGGCTTTTTTGAAATACGTTTACAAGTAATTATTAAAGATGAAAATAAATACAGTTCAGGTGTTTCCTTGCTCACCATTATCTCTGGATTATATCATTCGACTGAAAGCAGAACCAATATGCTTGACACTCATCTGTACTCCAATGTTATTTATATATATATATTTAGATATGTATTTTCATATTTTTGTATMAAAAAATGGTGAAAAGTCACATGTACATGAATTTTAATTTGCATGTATGGTGACCATTGTGTTATCTGTTAGATCAAAATGTTGCTGTCCTGTTCCTCCAATAACATCTGCAGTTTACTATGCAGAGAAATACAATTATATCTCCTGTATTTTTGGCATGAATGGCAGGCAGGATCTCACCAGAGCCTTCTTTCACTGCAGTGACCTGCTCTGTCCTTCACAGAAATGAACAATATTTTTGCCCTCTACGCAAAAGCAAAGATTAGCTTTGAAAGCTAAGTGCTCATCACAGTGACAGCCATTATAAAGTGAAATATTTTAAATGCACTAATTCTAGATATTCATAGCTCTCATGTAAATTAAATAGCATCGCAAATTTTGTGAATAGCAAATGACAATTAGACATACATATTTATCTCTCTTACCACTGTTCTCTGCCATTCTTGCTCTGATTTCATGCTCTACCATGAGCCCATCTATGTTCTACGGTGCCTGTTTCAAGATGTATTTCTTTTGCAGATGAAAAGGGGACAATTCTTTCAAAATCAAGTATGGAGTAAAAAACTACGTCAGAGGAAAAGACTAGATTAGTATCGGAAGTCTAATGAACTGTCCTCAGTATTGGAAATTCAAATGGTATTCTTTTGTTCTAAGTGGGGAATAAGCTTTGTTGAAAACATATTCAATGATAACAATAATCTTATATTCAACRAACATGCACTGCAGCAAGGATCCCAAAGCCATTTTCAGAATCAAGGTCAAGCTGAAATGGTCAGATGCAGCCCTTCTTCCTGAWATTTTCCTCCTTGAACTGGAGAGAAAGACAGATAATACAAAGAACTTCACCTACTGAAAGAGAAATATTCATCCTTGAATCATGAAGAGGGTAAAGAAAAAGTAAGAAGTCCAGAGAGCATGTGAATGTGTGGAAAAAGCATCAGGTCTGAGATCCCATCCCTCTGTGTCATGGTAACCACCCTTGCATGGCTTCTGGTTCCATGGTGCTGTACAGAGGAGCACAGGGAAATGCAGTGAGGAACAAGCTCACTGAGRTACTGATTCACTGGAAAACAGAACATGCTGAAAGGAAACTCAGCATGACTCTCACACAAAATCACATAATGATGCACAGAATTTGTCAGTCTCAAAGCAATGAGAAACAGCATTTCATAACATGCCACAAGAAACTAATTATGAAGTAAAGTGGACAGTCTGGACATTCGTGTTGGGGCCTCTGTTAGTTCAGTCTYCTATTGTGAAAAGCACTTGGGTCTCCTGTTGTTTGGAAAAGATCATATWTCTAGATCATAATTCCTGCTTCCTGTAATTTGCTTGTCAACAAGGGCTATTTCTTGCAGTAATGGTCCAGTTTAGAAGCATTATATGGAAATGAAGGTTATTTTACTTGCTGATACATTCTTTTAAATTCTGAGGGTTTTTTAGTGGCTGTGTAACACGTATCATACATTCTTTTTAGAACACAAAACAAGTAGTATAGATATACTTGGCCTCACCTCTTTTTTAAATGGAGKTTTAAGGATTTTTTCCACTTTAGCAGAGTAAACTTACCTTTGAACACAAGGGACCTGTAGGTAATCTCCTCGGAGTCTGCATGGCAACTCTATCACCCCTGTGTACATCACAAGCCTTCTGCTTAAGGTGTGAAGATCCTTTGCTCCTGTTAGAGCATGACTCTTATGCACTCGAGTTCCTGGTTTGTGCTCCTTTGCACTCCTCAGCACATCTCCTATAACCATAAATAGGGTGCAAGATAAACCCCTCCTGTTTACACAGAAATTTACTGGTTTAGTTCCAGTGACCTTCCTGCAAGCACATGCTGGTTCTCTCCAATCCTTTAAAGAAATGCAGCCACACATCAGCTGCTCTGGCCACCCTGCAATCAGAACACAGCTCAGCTCCTTCCTAGTTATGAAGGACAAGGGACAATTTTGGACTGAAAAATGACAGGCAGTGACCAACTTAAAAATATACCTCTTTCGTCTCTTGCAAATACATTCCTTCATTAAACCACAGAAATGCAGTAGTATTTAGAGGATGAGTTATATGTCTTTTCCTTTTACATTAAAACATTCAGAACAAGAAAAATTAAAAGCCTTCAGGGGAAAAAATATTCCTTCCCTAGTCTTTTTGCATTTTATGGCTAGTGGGAAACTAATTCCCTTAGAGTCATCCTTGAAAGCAGTCAAGGAATGTTTTCCAATTCTTTTTTCTTA
Organism: Mixornis gularis; assembly: GCA_003546035.1. Classification (NCBI taxonomy): domain Eukaryota; kingdom Metazoa; phylum Chordata; class Aves; order Passeriformes; family Timaliidae; genus Mixornis; species Mixornis gularis. The sequence goes on from QVAJ01000070.1 coordinate 681,064, forward strand.
AATTTCATCAATTTCAGAATTTAACTCGTGCTATCAGTGCATAAATCTCTTTCAGCTCCTGTGTTATACATATGCCTGTAAAACCAAGGCAGATTCCCAGAATCATTCCAATCAGGCAGCTTGTAAGGCAGGCAATGCACTGAACATCCCACTAATACCACCAATAAAAGCCCCAGCTACCCAGACCTACTGCAATATTGCTTGTTTTGCAGAACACCCCTTCAGTAACCTTGCTTTGCTGAACCCTTTGTGATTGATTGCCACCACAGGCATCAGTGTTCAAAGTGTCACTCATACACTGGCATTTATATTCTGTTCTCATCCATCTAACAAAAAGAAACGCTTGCATATTTTTGACAATGATAAATTACAAGCTACTGAAGAGACCAAAGACTTAGTTACTCTTTTAGAAAATCACATCCTGGACAAATATCTTCATGCCACAGAGGATTTGTTGGGGAACACAGATAGTGGCTAATGAACAACAGCTAAACTGGCAAGTAACCTCATTTCACTTTCTTTCCCAGCCCCACTGAAGGTTATCACAGGTCTAATGTTGTTTCCCAGGACAGCAGGAACAGTAATGCTGCCTACAGAAAATGAGATGAAGATAGGCAGTAAATGGACTTCAGGATTCATGCAAAACATTTAGTCTTCTTAATTTCTGGTTACTGTTTTACAACTGGAATTAAATGGTTCAGTTATGAACATGAGCAGCAGTTTGGCAAGCCATGGTAACAAACTAGCAACCTTATGAAATAGTGTCAGCCAGAAATTTTCCAGTCAAAATGTCCATGCATTGATTTTTTTCTTTTTAACTGGAATATCTCAGTTTGATAAACCATCCTAAAGTGCAAGAAAAAGATAATACACAAACCTAGACCAAATTGCTCCATCCATTCCATTTAGTTCATTGCTCCCAAAAACTCTAATGTCACCTGAAGACTAAAATAGAAAGAAAAAACTTTTGTCAAAAGAAACCCGGAAGACCCAGGGTTTCAGCATTGGTACTTATCACATATAATTATGGAAAAACATTAAAAAGAAATCATGGAGAAATAGGCAGCTTCATTAGAGGCTATACTTACAAACAGCTTAATTTCCCATATTTGGATTATGTGTTTTAGATTATCAGTTTTATATGATGGCCACTAAGACATTTTTCTTGTTATTTTGCTTATTGCATACCCAGTATAAAGAATGTAGGGATGTAGAATACACCAACCACCTAGAAAGAAGTGACAAATGTCTTCAGTGCAGCCAATTCCCCTCTCAGGAGGACTCTGATTCTTGGGTATGTCTCTTTGTGCTTGCACTGCTGAGGATGAAACATGACGTGTACTGGAGAAACCAATATTTACCTAAGCCTGTATGTCCCTGTGGTTACACACAGTTGCCTGTAAATGTGGGCTCCACAACAGGAAAACCTTCAATCAGCTTTTTGACAGCTGTATTTCTATGAAGAAATGTTCAAGTATTAAGACTTTTGGTAGCAGATRATAAGCAGGATTTTTGCTTTATTGCAAGGGAACCTAGGCAATTTGGGGTAGTCCCAGGATAAAACTATGAATATTTGTTAACAGGTGCATTCTCAAACCATTTCAGCAGATATTCTTTCTCTATCTCTGACTCCTCTCTTGCACCCAATCACATTAACATGAGATCAGTGCAGTTACTCACAAATTAACATGGTTACAAACAAGAAGAAAATCAGTTTAAGGTTTTTCTATGTCTCATTACGTGACACAGACGTTTAGTCACATAGTTGGCCTCCTTGTTGAAAAGAAAGCAAAATTCTCCATCTAGCTACTGATAGGGGTTTTTTGAAGCTCATGCTATTTATGATCTTCTTAAGTTCAAGAAATTTCTCTCAGAACAATGTATTTAGATTAATATGGGTAAAAAAGAGAGAAAATATCTTCTGTTTAGTATAGAATGTTTATAATGTATATCTCTATATAATCTCTTGTGACTTTCAAAGACTGTCATCTTAACTAGAAAACTCCAAAAATAAGGGTGACATTTCTAAAAAAAACCTAACAAGGAGAGATATTTTATAAATAAAACGACATTCTAACTTTTCCATATTAAAAAGTTCTCAAATCCAAGACCCCAAACAAAAGAAAATCAACCCCTGTACTTAGAAAATATCTTTGATATAGACTTAATCACATCTWGCCAGGAAGATGCCATTTCATGAATCACAGAAGAGCAACCAATTTTGGCTATGAACAGCTAAATTTTCATGAGGCCTTGCCTGTACCAATAATAATATTTTCTGAACACAAAATCATGCAAAGTAATGGCATTAGTCATAGAAAAGCAAGATGAGTACATAAATAAATCATGGAGGATCAGAGCCATAAATATTTGAGTGGGTGTTTCCATGTTTAAATGCTCACTGAAAACTACTGAGACAATCTGACCTGAACATGATACTACTTCCATTTTGGAAATAATAATAGTATCTTCATGTTATGCAGGAAGATGAAAACAAAGTTTATTTAGGGTTTTTTTTTTTTTTTTTTTTTTTTTAGATACCTAACTCCTCTAGTCCCCAAAATAATCAGAAAAAACAGAAGCCAACTTTTTAAGGTAGTTATCAAGGTCAAATGTTGCTTTCTCTTCTTTATAAASTTTTCCAAAAGCTGTTCCATCAAAAAGCAAGTAGTTAAGGAACATGTTAAAAAAATAATAACTCATTCATAGCTCCCCACTGTATAGAATTTGCAGTCTGTATACTACAACAAGTATATATGAAGCCAATCTTCAACTCCAACAACCTCAGAACTCCTAAGGTGCCACTTCCCATCATCAAAACAATGACTGTTGGTGGTTTTTCAGAAATATTGCTGGCCCATTTTSTATGACACGGAATATAAGGCACCAGCTAACATTTTTGATTATCTTTTTTCTGAAAATTGTTACATTTGGTCACAACTGGTCACTGTGACCAGCTCATACAGTAACGTGGGCAGTCACTGTTCTCCTTCTAAATGCTCTTAAAGGTTCCCAAAATAATCTGGGATTTAGAGGGAGCCAGAATTTGTTAAAATTATGAAAGCTGTCTGAATTTACATTTGTATATTATGTAGCGAACTCACTTTCCTGATCAACTCTGGCAAAATAAGTGCATCCAGAGCTTTTAAACTCAAAAACTTAACTATAAATGACAGCATTCAATCCATTGAGGGATGTATCCTACAGAAACACAAAACAGTAGTCTTCCCATATGATTCAGAACAAAGTAGGATCTGATTTCCAGTTCTTAAAATTATTACAATTTATGGTTTAGAGAAAGACAGAAAGCGAAGAGAGAATTCAGAAAAGAAGTAGGGAGTGGGAAAATAGTAAACACTGTATCATTTTTTCTCCTTCACTACACAATTTCTCTACCAGCTTAGAATCCAGTGCTAYAATCTTACTTTAGGTGTTGGATCTACCTGCAAGAGCAGCTGGTAATTTCTCAGGCTATAACAGTGTATAAAATTAGAGAGCACGGCTTTTGGTGGGCAGACACAACAGCAGTTTTATTGCTGGCCCGGGGTCAGGATGGTGTGAGCCCAAGAACCATCCACAGCTGCTGGAAAATGCCATTCAAACTCCTGACAGGTACACCACCACAGGCTCCTAGTGGCAAATAGCTGTGAAAAAATTAAAGAAGGCAACAGCTTCTATTAGAGCAGAGAGAAGAGTAAAGGTCCAGTTGAACTGTGSTCCAATGACAGACAGAGAGAACAGTCAGCTGGGGGTGCTGGGAATATTCTCCTTTCCCAAAATCTTTTCTTCAAGTCATCMTGGGCAAGCTGATTGCGAAATTCACCTAAGATGACAGAATATTTTATGAAAAGCTGCAATGCTGTTGATGGAGCTGAGAACATAGCAACTTAGTATACTTCAGGTTTTTCACAGAGTAAAATGCAGCTAATTCTGGAACTGATCTCCAAAACCCAAGTGAGTGTAAGACAGATGTCAGCTTTTCCTAGGAGAAGACAGACAGCTCTGTGAGAGAATTCAGTGGTGTCAGTGTTTCTGAAAGGCAGACAAAGCTGARGGGTGGAAAAAAATATGTGTGCAGTCTGTAAAAAGGACCTTCTGTGGGAAGAATAGTTTAGGGGACAGATTTTGGGACTATGTAACAGGACACCTGGGGTTAATTTTGGTCATAGCACAGATTACCTCCTTGCCAGGAAGTTATCCTACTTTGCTTTGTTTCTTGAAATGCTATTCAGAGGAAATGAACATTATGATACATACCAATTACCCCACCTGAGGCAAGAGAAATATTTGTAGCAAAATATTTTTCATTCATCCCTAATGGGACACTCAGATCACTATAAGTTTGCTTATTTGGGCCTCAGCCAAAGGACTGTTTCATAGAAAAATGGTCCTAAGATTCTGCTTCTGATTACACAGTTCTGTTTCCTGTCTCCTCATTAGGATCTATGCACTGAAAACCAGATCCTTATTCTATTTCAATCTGAAAAACCAACCACTTTCCAGACTTTATTCCAGCAGTATTTTATTTTTTTTRTTTTATTTTTACTTTTAAGCTCAATATTAAATATAGGTGTATTGTGTAAGTTCAATATACAGGGTAGGTTTCTGAAAGAAAAGGAGAATTTTTTCAAAGATAGGAAAATATTCCAGGAAGCTGTTYGAAATTTTTGCTTGAATCCAGTCTGTTGGGCTCCTTCTATTACAATATAAACATTTCTACAAAATGCATTCTGCTGCTGCATTTAACCCAGTTTTGTCTGGGAGAAATTGCTCTGAGTGTACCACTTAAAAAAGGACTTTAAAATTCTCTACCAGATCATGATAAAAGGCTTAGTGTCCCAAGGCTTATAAACTCTGACTTGTCTGTGGTTTCCCCCCACAGAACATTTTCATGATATCAGAATATGTTCTGGTACAGAAGCACCACTCAGCTCTTTATTTTAGGAGTACAGGCTTTAAGACGCTTTTTGCACTAAAAATCAACTTTCATATTTCTACTCACATCGAAGTCTGTTGCCTTCCTAGTGAGTGTGGGCAAATGGTTTGTAGGAAAGAAACACCTCCCATATGTTCTGAATTTCAAATCGGTGAGAGCATAATTTGTTTAGCTTTGGTAAGGTCTCAGCTGGAATAACACATCCAGCTTGGGAAGCACTGATAATGATGGATGACCAAACAYATTAGTGCTGATTAGTTTAAAGAAGGGAGATGAAATATCTAACAGTCCTAAAACCATCTAAAAGAGATGCAGAGAGGAATGGAAGTACCTGTTCTATATTTAGGATTAGACAAGAAGATCCAAAATAGATGGTAAGCAAGAAAGTTTTTAACAGTGTAGGCTTGTTTCATTTGCAGTCCTTGAAAACTTCAGTGGGAGAACAAGGCTGAAAAATTGTCTGTCAGGAACAGCACAGGTTGGGCCAAAGAGGGCTCAGCCCGTTGTTATCTGCACATCCCTCTCATGTGCCCAGGGTGGAGTCATCCATCCTTTTATAATCTCCCAGAATGAAACTCTGATTCTAATGTTAGCTTTCTTTTGAATAATCTGATTTGATTATCTGTAGATTTGTTTCTATAGTAGGAATGAGACCAAGATATGCATAAAGTAAAATATATATATATGCTCCTTCAGTACAAAATACGTACCTTTTACCACACAGCTATGAACTTCAGTTACTGCTTTTAGTTTAGCAGGTACAAAAACTCATGCATACAAACGCTTCAAAAGCTTTTGCTGAAAGCCTGTTCATCAATTTACAGCAGGCACTGAGCATTAAACCCCCTTTGTTTGTTTTAGGTATTATTCTATCAATACTATTGTATTGGTATTATAGTATTGCTATAATACCAATATTATAAGTTCTGTATTGTAAAAACAAAAATAAATAAGAAAAGATCATGGAAAAACTATGACAGTAAAACACTGTACAGTTTTCTATGGGTTATAATCAGATATTTATTCTTTTTCCTCTGAGAGTTGAGCTTTTATAGTCAGTGACTTCAAATTCTGGCACCTTAATCTCATATAAATGTTTACAAATCAGCACAAGATGTGCAAACTATTAAAAAATAGCTCTATTTTTATAATGAGAACTTTTTGCATTTTTCTACCCTAAYGTAGCAGAGCTACATTTCTCAAAAACAGGCATGAGATCCAACATACACTGCTAGAGGCRTTTTTGCTAAATTAACTAAAGAACACCAATAACTAATCAATATGAGAGTAAATCTAAGCAACAGRGTTGAAAACTTATTTTAAATATAAMACTTTATCTTCAGGAGGAAAACAATAYATAAAGTTTAAGAGCAATTCAAACTGGCAGTCCCAGAAAATGGTTTAAATCAATAACTGTGAACTTCCTGCAGGTAGATTACAAAACACAATAATGCACCATAAGTATATGTAATATAGAAGTTTGTTTATCCAACTCCACAGTCCCCAAAAAGGGGTTTTTCATTTAAAACTCATGAATACAATGGACGTGCTGATGGCAATTTTTAGATGAGGAATTAAACTTTAATTTTCAATATTTTGTTGGCTTTTACTGAGAATTGTTCTACAGTCTATCCACCTTTGTAGCTATCCTACTGAAGAGGAAGGTTCAYAGACAGTGAAGGCAAACCTCAAACTTCACCATTCTCACTCATGAGGAATCCAACAAACACCTCTAAGTTTTTCATTTAGYGGGCATTAGAAGCTTCCTGCCTTGTCCCTAAACTGCTCTGGGGACTAAACATTCATCTGCAGAAGAACAAAATTATCTGAGGAAGTTAAAAGTGGTCAGTGGTAGATCTGGATTCTAAAGTCAGCTATGTGGCCATTAGCTTTAAGGAAAGCTTCACATTTTAGCTGAAAAAAGGAATGTTTAGAGGACCACGCCTTTCCCTCAATGCCACCAACCACCTACAGTGCTTCCTTACAAAATTCACTTCTCCACTAATGGCATCATTTCCATTTCTCATTCGTCCTTAACCTAATTCCTAATCCCAGATGTTTTTTAAAACGTAATTAATTACCTAATTTAATTTAARCTGTATATCAATTACTATAACTATAACATATATATACATTCTTCCTTTCATTTTGCTAGATATTTGTGTAATATTCACTGTAAGCTGCAAAGCTTCTTCATAACGTTTGATCTAATTCAYCAAAATGTCTTTAACTCCTTTGAAAGCTTCAGATTTACTTCAGTGATAAATACTTCCTCCCAGGGAATCTTTCAAATTCCCATGCCTTAAATATTTTCATATGGCAGAGTCCCTTCTTTAGTAGATAAATAGAAACTATAGCTGTGTGTGTATATCTATATATACATCTATATATATATACACATATATATGCAAAATTTTTCCTCCTCTTTGTTTGCAGTTTTCACCCTGCAAAACAGAGGTAGTATGGGTTGGGGCTGATACTCCTTTCTTTTCTTCCTCTTCTTTTGGAAATTGTTGTGAGAGCAAAAAAAATTAAAAATGTGTTTGCTGCTGCTACTTAATCTCTACATGAAAATAATAATGCTTTGTTAGGGATACCAGAATCAGTACTACAAATGATCTTGAATGATTAGCACCAGGTTTGTCATAAGTATTCATTAAAGGCATAAGAAGATGGGATTTGACATTCTGAACATTCCAACTGGGAAGAGGGCTGGAGGAAACATTTTGCTGTGTATTGGGCTCGACTCGGAAAGAAACACAACTCCTGTCAGGGGAAAATCATGGGTGCTGACTCTTCCTTATAGAGTGAATGAGAAAACAATAATAAGAACCTCTTGTTCAAGAATCTCTTCCAGCATTGGTGGGAAGACATAATCTCATAAGAGCACAGGGTCTCTTCCCTCTGCCCTGCACTTTAACTGTGCTTCTTGCACATCGAGACTCCTTGCACTTGATAATTCTTTGAGTAGAAAAAAACACATGGGAAAGCATCACAGTGTGAGCTGTGAGACTTCAGTGAATATATTCAATCTGCTGCAGTACTGTCCRATCATCAACCACTGCTAAGTTCCCAGAATGGAATTAAAAACAATTTAAAAATCATTATCTATATGATTTCTGTATCTCGTACAAAAGAAAACATGCCATATTTAATGCACAGCAAAATGCCACTAAATGCTTGCAGGTATAAGGAGAGAATTTTTTTTTCTAATTTAAAATATAATCAAGCTCTTTGAACTTTAAATTAATCTGTGCTCAGTGTGTGCTATCAGAATTTCGCACCACTATATGAGTTACATGCCTGCTTTGTAAAAGGCATTTAACTTAGCACTAGATTTTGAGTGGGTTAAGAGATAATAAGCAAAAGAGAATCTCAAAGCCTCAAATTAAATGAAATAAAGGCTGTCTTCAGAGATCAAGGCAATTTGATGAGAATGAAAGGTATCTTTCATATAACACATCTGTGCCACAAAAGCTAAAACATCATAAAAAGAACCTATTTCCACTAAAGACACCTCTACTTCCTAAAGAATCACTGATTCCTTAGATGGCCTAGACAACTTTATTTCTCTCCCAGTTCATTTCTTCTTTTTATATCCTGTGGGGTGCAGTAGTTCAGTATAAAAGCCAAGCACTTTTATATTTCCCTAATGGCTGGGTTCCCTGCATTAATATCCCAGTGGGATATAGTGTTACTGAACTGCTTCTGCTGCACTTTACTGGTGAAAAAGAAAAATTACTCTATTTTCTGCTGAGGGAGAAGAAAGAACTTCAGGTATTTCAGTTACTAAACATTTGAAAATTTATTCTCATTGTCTGAAAAGTTGAAAAAGTTATCCATTTCTATCAGTTTTAAGGTGAGATTTCATCCCTTAAGTTCAGTAAATAAATTAGGCTTTTAAAGTGAGCCTTAGGCACCTAAATTTTGCCTATGTGCTTCTGAAAAGACCCACCTAGTTTCAACTCAGAAAATGCTTCTCTTTTTTCCTAAAATTTCCAAAGAAAAGCATTCTTGATGCATCTCCACTGTTGTTTGGCTTTGAAAGGTTCCCTCACAGCTCTCCATCAGGAGCCATTAGCCAAGCACTACTATACTTAGCTTCCATAATAGTCTGGTTTGGTAAATACTTGCAGGCAATGCCCAAACCAACAAGGATTGGGATTTCTGTGAGCTCTAGTTGCACTCCAGGGTAATTTTTAGCTTCAAAAGCTGATACCCAGTATATATAGAACCCATGCCTAGAATACTCTATCACAACAAAATGCAGAGCTGAGAAGCAGTTATACTGTGTTTCCTACCATTTGGAGTGTGCTAATTTTGTCTAGAGTAGAGTTCATTTTCTTAACAGTAACTGCTACAGGCTGTGCTTTGGATCTGTGCTGAACACAGTGGTGGTAATACAGAGATATTTTTGTTATTGCAGGGCTTGCACAGAGCCAAGGCCTTTTCTGCTTCTCACCCCACCAGTGAGGAGGCTGAGGGGGCACAAGGAATTGGGAGAGGACACAGCTGGAACAGCTGCCTCAAGAGATATTCTATATCATACGGTACTGTGCTCAGCATATAAAGCTTAGTAAAGAAGAAGAAGAGCAGGGATGAGGGGAACTTCATAGAGATGGTCTTCCCAAACAGTTATGGAATTCCATACTTCAAACTTTGTAACCCCTTTTTTGCCTTGTGTCCTTCTTCCAGGTTGTCACATGTGGAAATTACTCTAATGGGAATGCACAGCACAATATAGCTGAAGGGGACTACCTGCACAGAGGGTCTAAATCCCTACGTATTCCACCCATACATGTGGGTTTTATTAATACATGTCTTTTTGTTCAATTTTTCAGCTGGATCACTTTATTATAAATTAAATCTCCAGTGCTCCTTAATGTGGAATTATTTCTCCTGTCATGCTTCCAGTAGTCATGCTGTTGTACTTAAACAGGAATTTAATGAAAGGAAATACACAGCAAGCCAGCCATAAACTCCTTTACTGTAAGGAGGCCCAGGTTTATGATGACTGCTTCCATCTCAGAGCATCCTTAAGATCAACTGTACTGACCACCCCTCACAGCAGTCCTCTGAAATACCTCTAAAAGTCCAGTTCCCCATTAGTCTGTAAAGTAATAAGATGAAGTAGAAAAGGATGGATTGAGCTATTAATGGCAATGTAAACCTTTTATTATATCAGACACTAAGAGTTATATAGAAAGGGTAAACCAAAAAAGAAGTAACCAATTGTAAACTTTTTTAGTAAATATATTTTATATATTAATTTTTATACATGTATAAATTAAAGTAAATCCCAGTTAACGGGTTAAAACTATGCATTTGTGAATGCAAAAAGTTTCGCTTATAAGACCTAACTATAAGTACTGCTGATGACTTGTATCTTTAGTAGACCTGCTAGAAACCTCTGACACAGCAGGCTCATACCTTTACTGCCTCTGCAATCTCTCATGGGCTTAAAAGCAATTAATACTAACAATACAGCATTCAAATACACTGCTGACTAAAAGACTCCTCCCTTATAAAGCAGGGTAAGGAAGAACTGAGTCAGTAAGAAACATTCAAATGGAAACTGCTCTCAAACAGAAGACAAGGGTGTAAATCTGACCCTACAGGTAGAAAGGGAACATTTTTGTAGGAGAAAGGCTTTCTAAAGCCTGCAGTTCCTGATGCCCCAGCACCTCTTCCTTTGCATTTAGTGCACAGCTCAGTCACTCCACATGGTGCTGGGAAAGAACAGCAAAGCTCTAGAGGGGCTGTGGGGACACATGGCTGATTGAGAACGGTCATTGGACAGTTGGATCAGGTCCCAGCAATCATGAAACTTTTACACTCTCTGCTTCTGCAGAGTTCACAGTACATTTACACTCTGTATATTCAGCCCCCACAGGTCATAAACCAACATACTATGGCAACTTCAAGACCCCCAAGGAGGGCAAGCTACTATGCACCATTGGAAGACAACAGAAAGAAAACCCAAACACAAGAGTACCGCCAACATTCTAAAACAATACAGGAAGGAGCAACTTGGTCTGTCTGCTAGGACACATTTCACAAACCATATTAGGTTTATTGCTTAGGAGTGGTTTGTGCTAAGCAATCCATGCTAATTTGCAATAAAGTATTTCTGACTGTAACATTTTCTCAAGAATTAATTTTATCTCAGCCAATTTTTCAGCCTTTAACATTTTCTTAGTTACAACGGAAACAGAATTAAGTTAATTCTTGAGAGTAACTCACAATTCCTCATGACGGACTACTATCTCTAAAAACGAGATAAGGAAAAATACAGAGGGGGATTTCATATAATCCATGTCATTCAAATAAACTAAATAATTAATATAATAAAAGATACATCCGACTCCCATGGAAGGATTTACTATCTCCCTTGCAATTTACATCCCTTAATAGAAGAAAATTTTGTAGACCATTTAAGAATTCCTGAGGATTTCACAGTAGCTGATGCAAACCCAGGGTTTTAAATTTAGAGATAATGAATGAACTGTACTGTAAGTCAAATAGACAGATAGATGAACAGTTCTTGAAAAGGAGAACCTTGCCATCACCCTTCCAAAAGATGGATAAATATATTCCATGTCTTACCAGACTTATTAGAATCTTATAAAATATTGAAATCCTCTGGGAAACACCTTTTTTCTGACCAGCTCTAATCTATACCTGTAATTTTTCTAACAAGATGAAATTGTATTGCAGGCTTGCCTAAATTTCCTAGATCATTTCTTTTGATAAAAAATTTGGATTTGTTTTACAGATACTCAAGTAACTGGATCTACTGATTTTTGAGTTGTTGGCACACTCTTTACATTGCCCCCTCCCCATCTTCTTGAATTTTTTACAGAAACTTCTTGTATCTAGAAAGAACAAGAACACATTTTGTAAATATTCTTATTAAATGTAATTTCCACATTTTCTAAAAATATGTGTTAAAAATACATTATTTGCAACGCATTTTTACATTTACAAAAATACACCACTATGTAATGTCTATATTATTTTACACAACAGAGTAGTTTTATCGTTGCCAGAGATGAATGTAAGATTCCCCACACCACCCACAGAAATGTGACTCAGTACAATTACAGAGACACCACTGGTAGTAAAAGATACACACTTGCCATGCCTCTCTAATTACTGGGCTGCATTAATAAGATTGCCAGCAGTGCTGCCAGTTGGTGCCATTATGGCAAAATGACAACATCATAGTGTGGACAACTGGCCTCAAATGGCCTATTTTATATACACTGGGGAATATGCATCACTAATGGCAATTTCTGTTAATTTAGTCTAGATTTGAATTTGTTACATTAAAAAGCAGTAACATCAGTGTACTCTGACATCTCTAAAATGTATAGTCCTCCCTAATAAATGAGCAGGCTGAAAATCAACACTGAACTCTATGATTAATACTACAAGAAGTTTGGATGTTTTCAGGTCTTTTTCCACATTTTCCTTGCGTATTGTACATGCCCAAGCAGCAATTACATTCTGTATGAAAGCACATTCCCGCCTTTGTAAGTATTTTTCCACCATTTTAGTTTCTCTACGTGAAGCAAGAGTCTGTGATTGAGAGTTTAGGTCTAACCTAATCTCACATGTTAAAGAAAATTACCCCTCACAACCAGTTCTCAGTCCCAGACTTGAGAATGATAACTGTCTTTGCAAGCCTACAGAACAAATGCAAATAAAGGCTTCAAAAATCATTGCAAAAATTATAACAGAATAAACTGCTTAAAATATCTTTTCTTCTCTCCTTCTCAACAGAGAAATAAGCATTTTATTCTACTGACCACTGCTCACAAGTCTAAACTATGGTGCCATTTAAAATTTACAAAAGTGCTTTCTTCTTAGTCTTGCAATTCAGTGTGCTTCCCCTTTCCTAGTTCAATCCAGCAGAATCTCTCATACTTTTTTTCATGTTTTCAGAGGTTGCACAGAATTTCATTTTTCTGTCTGCTTCTCTGATGCATGTGGAGAATAAGACAGCTTTTGATTAAAGCCAATTGTAGTGTGAAGCCTGACCTGCAGGGCCACCCCAGCAGATACATCACCCACCCATCGTGCCACGGCAGTAACGCTCCCATATATGTACAAATTTTATGAAGCTCTGTTGTGTAATGGTATTGGACGTAGTAAATATTTGGAGACAAAAATTAGAAGTGGCTGCAGCTGACTATAAATACATATTTCTGAATCATGCGACGCACACCCAAGAAGGAATGACACACGCGGTGTTTGGAGCTGTGTGATGGCAGAGTTCCCAGGCAGGGCTGAGGATCGGGTGGGATGTGTGCGAAATTCTCACCTCCCACCATCCTGTCTTACACATTCACTCCAAGCCCTACAGGAAAAGCAAGAGTCTAAGTATGGCAATAGTGAAACCATCAGAGCACAAACCAATCCATAAACATTTTTCAGGACAGAGGATTAACAAATAGGAAAGCAGTAACACCAAATAAGGTCTCTGAAGTTCTGTAAAAACATAATTCTGGGAAGACTGATATCTGCAACAGTTTTCTTCCTTCAGCACAAACTTTGGAATCCTACAAGTAATGTAAGTTTAAATAAAACAGTTACAATGCTGGAGTATGGAAGGGGGAAAAAAGGAAAAAAAATCTCGCTCTTGTTATGCACAAGGTAGCCTATATCGACTTACATACAAAACAAATTAGCATTCAAAAAATCAAGATATTTTCTCATCTCTTTGTCCAGTACTTTCTGAAAAAGGTGTAAGAGTGTGGAACCTCAGGGTACTTCTGAGAGACAGAGTTGCACTGGAGGTCCCCTTCCCTGGGATGCTGAAGAGTCCTTTGCTGTGAGATACCACTAAACTAATTTCATTCTTCCCCTTCTTGGTCTTTACTTGTTTATGGAAGTGAGGAGTGTCTCAGTTATTCATCCATCCTGTCCCTTCCAGTATAAGCCATGGAGGTTCTATTCAGTCCCACAGGGCATGAATTTGGTGAGGCTGCCCAGCTGTGAGGATACAGACAATATTCCTCACTACTCCCTCATAGTGCCTTCTGCAAAAATTTCAGAGAAGCAGGAGTTTCTCTAATACTAATGCAAATACATGTGCATTTGGCTTTGTGGTTTTTTTGTCATATAAACTCAACTCTGTATCTCTTTGAAGGCCTGTCTGAGATGGCACGAATTCCACAACTTATGTGTTAAGAGAGTGCACTGGTGTCCTAATAAAAAATTAGCATATGAATACCAGTTAGATGATAAGAGATTAACATAAAAATGAATTGCAAAAATCTGGATTGCAAAAAAAAATTTGCATTGTGCTTTCAAATCTCCAGTTTACATTAAAATGTAATCCTAAAATGAAAACAGCACGCAGCATCATTGTACGTCAACTTTCTTTTTACCCTGCAGTGTAGTAACAGTGTCCAGACTCTGGGGATAGAGTTTTGGAAGTTCACACAGCGTGCATTTAACTCAAACTGCTGTGAGAAATTGGTGTTTTTCTTCTTCTGCAAAAGCAAGCAGAAATGAAGAATAAAAGAAAGGGATTACCCTGTCACAGCAAGAAGATAACTTATTCCCTTTCTGTCTCACTTTAACGTGGAAATCAATCCTCATGCTGCTCGTTGCCAGTTTCCACCGTGTTAGTCACCCTGGAACAGCTGGGAGCTCTCCTGCTGCTCCACCTGGCATTGGCTTAGGATCAAAGGGGGTCATCTGTCAAATAATACATGAGAAATAGATGGATGGAGGTCTTCCAAGGGGTGGAACCACTTGCTAGTTGTGTAGGTAAATTACAATGAAACAACGTAAGGCTCATTAGTTTGTTAATTAAAGATTATTAAATAAATAGTCTAAGCACTAAAGGCTGTTCTGTTTTTTTTTTTTCTCTAGATGCCTGCTCCAAATCTCATAAAAGGTACAATTTTAGGAATAAAAATGGTTGTTTTCAGGTAGTTGAAAATCTCTGAGGTAATTCTGGTTTAAGAGTTCTTTCTACACGTTTCACATTTCCTCTAAACCAAAATAGTTTTGAATTTTTATGATTTCTAGGGAAGATTTTTTCCTCCTTCACCATTAAACACACTACTTGGGTTTTCAAAACAATTTCAGAGGTTTTTTGGCTTCCTCAGAAGTCTTATCAGGACTCTAAAGAGAGACATGTATCCATACATGTAACAAAACCTCAAGACAGAGCACACCTTGTCCTATTCCGAGCATCTTTTAAACTTATGYTCCATCTTGTATCAATTGGATAAGTCTTCTGATAGCCTTTATCTTTACCAGGAGCTCTTTTTAACTGTTCTGGTGCTTTTCATTAAAGTGTTCTCTTTCCCAAAGCAAATAGCCACTCACCATCTCTGAAATTCTGGGATATTCACATGGGAGTCCTATGCACAATGAACCAAGAGCAATTTAGTACATGTGCACTGATGTCAAACATTTTGCTCTAATATTCCAGCTCTATCAACTAGGGTCTTTTCCAAAATTGTAAATTTATGCACAGTACTATTTCAGTGATTTATCACAAAAATCTGGACATCTTAGTGCATGTCTCAGCTAGAACACCAATTTTGTCATGCTGAACACTAATTTGTTTAGAAATTCTGTCATGCATAATCAAATTAAGCATAATATCAAGTAACCTCACTGAATTCAATGACTCACCCACTTCTCCTGTGGGAAACAATCAAAGCAACTTTCCATGTCACATAATTCCTTAGCAGCTTTGAAGGCTACTCACATTTTCAGAGGAGAATAAATTTAGATTCTTCAAAAGATCTGCACAGATACTGGATCCTTGTGTGTGATCTACACGTGTAATCTATCTTTAGGGCTAATTTAATAGCCTTTTGATGGAAATAATGGACTATTTACTGTAATTATGAATGTAGTATTGTTTTAAGTGCAATAAGACTGGCAAAATCATGAAAACCATGTTATGTAAAACAGTCACTAAAGGAATTAACGGCCAGAGTACAGTGTTTCACAGAACTGATACAAACATCTGTGGTTCAAGATAATATGACAGCATTCTGTGCAGGCAGTGAGCACCCCTAACTTATTCCACAGATCTACTTTAGCTGGGTGCTGAAGGAGTTCCAAAACTTCCCCAAGAAAAGTTTTGACTCCATACAGAAGACAAGTGAACACTAAATGACAGGAAGGCCATACCTATAGTCAGAACAGGCATGTGTGTCATAATTGTTCAGTTTTGGATTGAAAATGTTCAATTCATTTCATTTTAAACATAAAAAATAAGCAAATTTTGATGGCCTTGTGGGTAAAGTTTCCTTATAAATTTCACTTTATTCTTTTTTGTATGACATAAATTTCCATAAGAAACAGCTGGATAGTAGGAAAAAAGTTAATATTCAGCTTCCTATCTTTGCTTCCATTTTATGATAATACAGCAAGTAAAAATGCCACATACATTTGCATTATCAAAGTCACATAAACACAAGATGGGTGTGTTTGCACAGTTTGACTTGACTTCTGTGAGCATTATGGTTGGGTAGAGACTAAGAAAGAATTGAGCTTGAGTTGCCATTTCTCAGTCTCAGCCTCCTATCTCTGTGATATACATAGGGCTAGATAAGATTTCTCTCTGTAATTACCTTATCAAGTACATCTCACTTTCGCTTCCGAACTCTTATCTCTATAAATCTAAAGTAATCCAAATGTATGAATTTATTATACAATTGTTACACCTTATGATGCAATGGCTGCTCTTTTCTTTGTCCTTTACAGAAGCAGCAGTGGAAAGTCGCCTAACGCAACCAGCCTTAGGGAACTGTCAATGAGAAGTGGTACTTTCATCGTTAGGTCATCAATTAGGTTCTAATTTGGCTTGATACGTTCACTGCAACATTACTGCAATTGGTTTTGTTTGACAAGTCAGCTGCAAAGCTGTTTGGAGGTTACCTGCTGATTCTGACTGTGTACACATTGCAGTAAATAAAATATGTCATGCCAAAAAGCTGGGAACAAATGAGCAAAGTCCAAACAACAAAATTGTAAGGCCATTTCTTGGTGTGTCTGAAGATCCAGAAGAAGAAGGTGTAGAAAAAAGTGCTTTTAATCACTTACTGATGTCTGTCAGTATCCAATGAGTTTTATATTTCTGATTATATTCTTAAGGGCAGGGGAAGGAAGAAGCTCTGCTAAAATCCTGAGAAGTAATTCTGCTAATATCCCAAGCATCCTCATCAGGATTTAAACTACAGGATCCTGAAGAAACATAAAACTACATTCATTGTGAGGAAAAAAAAAATCTAAAGAAAGTATAGCAGTAGTTTTGCTGACAAGGTAAAGTCACAATACTTCAGATCATTTTATCTTTCAAYGCATTGTTGTCCGCTGCAAGCCTTACATATCCTGTCACAGATAAGAGAAACTAGGAAAAATGAAATAAGGCTGAGGAAGTAAGTTAAATAACACAGTAAACTTGCTGATAATGGGATCTGCTGTGACTGTGAGATAACTTCCTAAAGAAAGTCACAATGACCTAGTTATTCAAAGAATGGAAAGAAGATGACCTCTGAAAATAGGACCATCTTTCTTCAAGAAAGTATGCTGGGCTGCCTGGTGTTTCTTAATCCTGAACCTGACATCTGCAAAGCCAATTGGACAATTTTTTGTCTTTATCTTTTCCAACTAACACCTTTTCTGTCATTGAAAAATAGTGAGATTGCAGATCTCTTCAAAAAGTTGCTTGAGAAATTCTAAGAGAACCACTGTTCTCCAATGTGATAAAGCAGTTTCAGAGATAAAATATCATTCAGGGAACATTTCTTATTAGGATCAGCTTTTAAATTTGAGAACTAAAAAATCTCCATCATTTCTCTTGTGGCTTACTCAGCAGAATGTTTATTATTAATACTCTAGTACTTACGAGCAAGAAAATGTCTTCTCTTCTGAATTCAATATGCTTCTGAAGAGAAACACACCTATAAATGTATATCTACCTACTACTGATTTTTCTGTTCCTTAAAGAACAAGCAAGTTACTTGAGATTTTAATCATGTTTCCCAAATACGTCAAATCTCTACTGTCATTATTTTTCCACCATGCTTTGTAGGCAGTAGAAAATGGACGTGGGCAAAGAAAAGGAGGGCTTGATTTTTTAAAATATAGTGAACTAAATTTTACTCAAAGAAAGTTTTGTGGTTTAAGCATGTAACATATTTAAATGTTTTAAAGATTCTAGTTTAACAAAAGCACAGGAGGTTTGCTTGACATATTATTTCATGTTCTTTTCATCTGTTACTAAGATGTTGTTGCATTGATATTTTTTCCCACATTTTTACTAAAGGTTGTTTACAATATTTGATTTTATTTAACAAAATACTGTCTAATACTCCTTCCAAATTAAAAAATCTAAAGCTAAAATATTTAGAAGATATTTAAAACATTTCTTAAATACCCATTTTAATTAAATTTATATTTAATGTTTGCACTTTGTTAGGTACCTGTATCCAGCAGCTTTTTAAAGTAGGATTTACTTTTTCCTTTAACAGGAGTTAAAATAATATCTCCCAAAATAACAGGAGGAATATTTGGACTCTGTTTCATGAAAATTACCTAAGAATCTTTGATGAATATATCTTTTCTTTGTTCATTCCAGCAGATAAAAGAAAACCCTGTAAGTGAAAGCAGGAACCTACAAGAAGCAGCTAGAAAATAAAGATTCCAGCATTTATTGTGGTTTTTCAGTGCTTTGTGTCTACCCTGCTAAGCACACCAACATTTTACAGCATCCAGGCTTCAGCTTTTTGAAAGGGCAGGATTATAGGACAGTGTTGAGAGCAAACCTGTACTCTGTATAGAGTTACAATGCAGTTTTAGATAAGTAATTCAGTTTTTCACAGACTTTGTACTACTTCAGTGTTAGTTCAGTGTCTCTAAGGAACTCTTCATTGAAAGGATTTGTTTCCTTCCTAGTGGTGCAATAGGTGCTCAGTCACCATGGACTTAGCTTTTCTCTACCACTGTATAGAAAATTAAACCTAGTTATGAATTAGGCAGCTCTAAAATGTCTACACATACATGCATTTTAAATCACTGTGTCTTTGTTGATGATTTCATCTATTACATCTCTGTTTAGCAATGGCATTAAAACCTTGGTACTTGTTGTGGCAGTCAAGTAAAATGGTGTTAGAGGGCTGTCAGCATTATCAGGAGGCCAGGTCCTTAATCCCCTTTCTGGATACTGAAATCCCATCATTTCAGTCTGCACAAGGCTTCAAAGGGCAGATCAATTTTTAGAAAGGCACTGGGGATACTTCTGCATAGTGGCTGAGAGAGAACATTCTGTTTATGTATCTTGCTTGTAAAGCAAATATGTAGTGAGGCATTTCTTTTATCACTTTCAACACCCCTCTCAATTTGTCCAGTAAAGCCCTCTGATGGAGGGGAAATAGATCACAGTGGCACCTCCAGTACAGGAGTGTGCACACAGCTGGTTCCTTGGGAAACAAGGTCACCATCTCACTCCCATTTCTCCCATATGTCATCCTAAAATCAAAACAAGCTTTCAGGAAAAAAGCTGCCTTCCACAGCTGCTTATTTGGCACTAAAAGCTTCAGGCCAGTCTCTTGAAAGGAAGGATTTCATGAGCCTGAATTCCCAAGGATATGATTGATTGTCGCAGTGAAACACATATGAAATAGCTACCTGCATTTAGAGTTGTATAGGTTCCTCCTACTGTCTGCAAAGCAGTGACCTTGGAATAACATTTAAGAAAACATTAATGGACTGTTAATGGCACTTCTTCATGGTTTCAGTTTGGCTGAGCTTTTGGGGACAGATTAGAGGTTTTGACACTCTCATTCCTGAAGTTGTGAGGCATTCATGGGAAAACTCCCAGTCACACAGCTCTAATAGCTTATACAAAAGTGTAGCTAGATAAGGAGATTTCATACAAATAATTATTTGGTATTTACAGAAACACGTGGGTGGTCTTTGACTGCTTCCCCCTCACTCTCAACCTCGCATCAGTTTCTTTCATGGCCGGATGTGCTGAATCTTTGTTATGCACTGAAGGATTCCAAGGAGTTCCCTTAGACTGTTTTCTAAGAAAGGTCAAATTTCCTAAAGCATAGAAATGAGTTTCAAAAGTGACAGAGGTGAAAACTGCCACACTTGGCCATTTCCAGAAGTGCCTCCCCTGTGCTCCAGAGGAGGAAGGTGTCTTCCAGCAGGGCTTGTCTCCTGCTGCTTTTGGGCAGACTGCCCAATGATCCCATGCTGAGCCCTTTGAGGCAACGGATCACTTTTCTGTGCCACCACACTCTGTGATGCACAATCCTATCACTCATCCCACATATGGTGTGCATATATCCCCTCCTAAATGTACACCTGATCAGTGATTCTGAGTAGAATGGAGATGCAGGAATTATGTAGGAGGGGAAGCTTTCAAAACAGGAAACAGGTGTCGAAGTTGCACTACTTTTAACATTTAAAATCTACTCTTTTTCTTACAATATAATCAGTTCTAACAAGCTCCAACTGTGAAAAACTAAACCAGTATTTTAAAAGTGAAAATTCATTTTTTGCTAGCTTTTTCAGTTTTCTAATAACCTGATACATTAAATTCCTTGCAGAAATAATTAAGGTACCGAATTTAAGCCTGATTAGCAAATACCAATTCTATTCATTAAATCCTTGGTTTTAATTTTTAAATAGGAAGCAAATTAAAACTAAACCATGTAGAGCAGGAAATACAATCTCCTTAAATGTTCCAACCCATTCATTTCTTGCATTAATTTTAAAGTAATTGCACTTAACTTTTGCTCAGCTAGGTACCCCGGAACTGGAAGAAATTAGCATATTCATACTACTAAGACATAGCACAGTGATCCTGTCTATTTATTTACTTATTTATAAATTAACCTCTTTGCTCGTGCCTTGATTTTTTTATTCCTTCATCCAACTGTAGATTTTTTTCCTTCCATGAATAAAAGTTATAAATTCTAGAGACAGGTCAAAGCATAAATGCTGTACAAAATCTTCCAAGCATAAACTTAAATACAGCTTAAAAGATACATGTAATATATCCCCTACTCCAAGAAAAAATTTACTCAATGCATCAAATTACATTTGTATCCAATATATATAGATGAAGAGTTGCATAAAGCTGGAAAAGAAAGGAATTACTAGTAAAAAATGCATCCTTCACATTAAAAATAGCTTTTGTCATTGTTGAGGCTAAATACAGAATTCCCTGGACAATTCTCATGCATGTTTTTCCTTTGTGTGAATGATATATTTATTCCTATCAGGCATTCACTGAGTTTGGATACAGAGAGGGCATGGGAGGTAGCTTTCCCTGCTGTGCCTGTGGAATTTCCTTCTTAGACTGTCAGCCCTGCAGTCTTGGATGGTGTGATTTAGAAATGAAGGCGTGTCTGCATGACCGGGTGCAGAGGGCTCTTGGCACTGAGCTCTCACCCTTGGTGGCAGAGAAGAGCAACCTAACACCACTTGGCCAGTGAGAGACATTGTGTGGGCACTCTGGAGCTGATGTTCTACCTCATATCCCAGTTCTGCAGTTCCTGGAATACGCGGGTGCTGGCTGGGCACAGCACAGGAGCCCCATCATGSCCCCAGTGAGGACTTGGCTGGGCGTGACTCGGGGTTTTCCCTTCCACCAGCCTCACACTGCACTGGTAGCTGGCACACAGGGGAAGTCTGCCTTAAGCTACTGTGCAGCTGRAGCACAAAGGGGAGCACATGGATCCAAGACTTGAGCAAATGGCTGGGAGGGGAAACTAGACCCTGGAGACTTTCATCTTTTCATCTCTGCTTTCGCATCTCCAGGTCCAGCGGATTGAYCAACCAATGAACTCAGTTTGCTGCCTTTAGAGCCAGGCCCTCTRACATTTGCCCTTGGTAAAAATTTAWATGTGCCAAAAARTGCCAAAGAATCACAAAGAACAGAACTTTTCTGAGAGCTGCATAGAATTTATGCAGACAAATAAAATCTATGCAGAATAAAGACCTGGTATGCTTATTTAACCATCCTGATGTACTCTTCTGAGGAAAACCAGCAATAAATAGTTCGGGGGGGGTTGTCAGATTTTTCTGTCGTCTGATTTGCTCACATTTCTCTCTAGGGCTTAGACATGTGAGAATGTCTTGCTTCTCTTTCAGAGAGATAGGGCATTGTTGCCCCTGAAGTTTTAGCACTGGTTTCCTCTCTCACCTCAGCTAAAATTGATGTTCTTGCTTGATTACAAAACCAGCAGGACACATCAGCTTTCCCATTACTAGTTTTACTGTAAGAGTCAGTAAGTTCTCATCTTTACCATGCAATATCCAGGGGCTAACACACCCCAAAATGCCCCCAAAAATTGCTAATGACGCCCAGAAATCACATTAACATTTTGATTTGCAATAGTTCAGATTCAATCACGTAAAATTTTATAGGGGACTTCACTGAGCAGAATTAAGCATACACTGTATCAAAACTGAATGCTACCAAACTCCTTTAGAACCATAATCACTTTCTACTTCACAGGACCCCAATTTGTTCAAAATCCATTTTGCGCAGGAGATATATTCAATTAATWAATAAGCTTTCTATAAATTTGAGTTCTCTGACCTAGTATTTTTGAAATTGCTGTTTTTCTCTTTTTTGAACCCCCCTCTGTTCTTTTTTAAAYCATCACCTAATAATTACTCCAAAAGCTATTCTGTGTTCTTCATAAAACAGACAAGGAAGCACCAGGTCTCCATTTATCTTYGTTAAAATGAAAAACATCTCCTGGTTATCCTTTTGACAAATCCAGCTGTCAGAGAAATTAGCATGAAAGGCAAACTCATGCAAAGAAGAATGCATAAATGAACAATAAATTATACAACAAATAAAATACATCAGTTATATTTATTAAGAGSCTAATTCTGGATGCTCTTATCATAGCATCCCTACTCAAATCAAATACYAAATAGAAATACAGGCATTGTCATATTGGATCTGGATATGTTATTCCATCTCTGAAAATGGTAGCATCATATAGTAACTATAGATGCAAATGACAAGGGAATAGGCCTTAAAAACCCCCACAATATGTAAAGAAAGAATTTACTCTGATCTCTAAAGACACTGGCTTTACCYCAATGCTGAGATATATTGTCACTTCTATGAAAACTCTAGATGTTCTTTGCAGTCACAGAAACACACTGATCTTTTTCGAAGCTTTAGCTGGGCCCAAAAGTGAACCAAGTCTTCTAAATTGCTTTTGCAGTGAGCTGCCAGTCTGTGCCACAAGGCACGTCAGGCTTCCAGTCTTCTGCTGCCCCACCACAGCTCCTTTTCAGATCCTTGCTCAAGGTTTTCTTCCTCTAAAATCAAAATCATGCATTTGCAGAGCAAAGAGCTGGTGTGCACTCAGGACTTGCCACATAAACGGCTGGGAGAGAGCAAGAACACACACCTAGAGCAAAGCAAATCYAGGAGTGCTTTCAATATCATCAGTTTAGATGTAATTACCCCAATTTAGCCATCTTTAATTCACAATGTACACACTTGTTGGGTTAAGCTCCAGTTACATCCCTAGGTAGCTGTGACACAGTAGTGTTTGYTCTGGTTCAGTATTCACCAAGGACTTCATTTACCTCTTATGTGAGCAAGGGCTATGTATTTATTCCCACACCTTGTTGCCTCAAGACCTGATTCTGTCCCTTGTCCTTTTGCAACAGCAATACYTCTSAAAATCCAGCGACTGTTATACCTCYTTCCTTGTRTAGAGGTATCATCAGCTATCTTTTGATCCCATCCTCATTTATATGCAAGATGCAGCTACAAAACATGCTAACATTTTTGTCYAGGTAAATGAGTTACTGAAATATGATGGTCTTCAATCAAAACCRGCATCTAAAATGTTCCTGATGGAARCAGGAGTAAAAGCCTAATCAGGTAAAGAGCATAAGCTRAATTGTGGAATGGAGTCATCTGAAAACTCAGTAAAATCACTTTTTCATGGTGAGGAAAATGAGAAAAGGACCTTGGTGGCTACCATCAGAAATGTTGGAAAAGAGCTGATGTCTGGATTCCAGGGGTATTGTATCAATGTCAAGAGCCAGATTAATATTAATGTCTCTAGCTTGTACAATTTTGTTCCAGGGAAGCAGGGAGTATCACTGGATGGGCTAACTTACATTGGGTATTATCTGCTAGGCTGTGCCAAGGATTCTTCTTTCAGTCTACTCAGATAACTGCTGTATACGTGCTGGAACCCTACAGATTTTGGCTTTATCAACTCTTTTACTGAGTAATTAATCACATCTTGGTCTAGTGCCAGTTGTCAAGCCTTCAGAGAATTCCCAGTCCATTTGTTAGCTAACTTCCATCACTGTGATACTAAATTAAACAAAAATAAAATTTTGCTTAAATTATTTGATTATTCATACATTTTGTTAATAATTAAGAAGACACTTTTTAAATAAAACCAAACCCTTAACTATTCTACCTATGAGTAGAATTCTATTCTATTCTACTATTAGAATAGAATGCTATTCTATTCTACCTAATCTTTATGTTCTGATCACTCCATATGCATATATTTGACGATATTGTTTTTAATTCTTAAAGAAGCCTGTGGTGTTTCGCTCGGGCTACAGTTGGCTTACTCAGAGGACTAAACTCAGAAATGTATTATTCTGACAGCAGGAGCAAACAGGCTGACGAGTCTTCTGTTGGCATGGCAACACAACACTGAAACTAATTCAGATCTTTGGTAATGACAACAAAATATTCTCTTTGAAAAGCGTAGTAGTGAAGCATTATTTCATTCCACAATTTCTTGGTGTGGTGTTGGATTTTTGTTGGCTTTTTTTGTTTGTTTTGTTTTGAAAAATCATATAAAAATATCTGTTGTATTTGGATCAATGTTGATACAGCCTCTGTTCACTCTTTCTTTTCATAGCTTGACTGTATTCCCACCTTGATGTTTACCCTTGCTCCTGAAAACTGCAATTACAGACGGCTCTCAGTGTGCAGACTAATTAATTAACACCCTCAGCTTCTATTCAGAAGCAGTCAGTGCTGTAATGGATGACTTCTGGAAACAGATATAGAAGCACTAGGGATTATGAGCTCTTCTTCTTTCAGTATATATCTGCGCCAGCAAAAAAACCAAAAACAAACAAAAAACCCCCCAACAACAACACCACCACCCAAAAAACCCAGAAAAAACCCCCAGGTAACGATGATATTTCAGAAATCTTGCAACAGTAAAGATGCAGAACTGACAGAGAGCCAGAGCTCCAGTCAGAGCTCATGAATCCATGATTTCAGTGAAACTGTATAGAAGAAAGGTAGTTTAAACTAAGTTATATTTGATACAGACTCACAAAAAATATTTAAGATTAAAAAATACTGAAATGTCCTTACAACACTGTGGACAAGCAACAAGAAAACCCTTTCCAAAAGCATTATGGAATATAATACTAGTTCCCCATACACGTGCATTCTTTTTGTAATATCAAGGACCTTCTTTCCTGATTAGATCCAATCAGTTCTGCCAATAATTTTATGGAAAAAAGAGACCTGTCCCCCAGCCTGTTTTCTGCTGTTTTAGGAGTGTCCATTTTCTGGCCCAGAAAGCCAAGATTCAATGAACTCACTGTTTGAACACGGCACACAAAGGAGAGGAAAAAACCAAAATGCAGAAGGGCAGAGCAATTTATCCAAATTCAAACAGGTAATGGGATAAGTTGAAACAGATGCTAGAACACCCAAGGAAAGAGATCAAGGTTTCAGATCTCATTCTTTCCTGTGATTCAAACCTCACAATTAAAAACAAACAAACAAACAAACAACCCAAACAAGAAAAAAACACCTTTATTCTGCCCATTTGATAGCTAATCATGGAAATGTAACAAACKTTTCCAGTGTTTGAAAGTGTTTCCAAAGACCCTTGAAATAGAGTACAAAAAACATTGATCACCATACATTTAGTTACAAGTCATGGCACTGGGAAAATTATTTGCGTGCCTAAGCAGGAAACAGATGTTGGTCAGTTTRAAACCCATTTTATGGGTAGACTATTCCACTTCAAACACTCACTACCAAAAATTACCGACACCTTACAGTTTGTATTGCTGATTTCTTTAATTTTCCTCATTGCTTCCATCGGAAATAAAACTCCATGAGACTGACATTGTGTTCTTTTCATCAGGAATATGCTGTTGTTCCGTGAATAATTTATACCCACYATTTTGTGGTTTTGTCAATCACAGCACCACAGACCGCAACACTGACAATTCCTTTTCCTCATGCACACACCATTTTAGGAATGACTTTAGTAGGAGTTTTGGCAATTTAAGCACTGCAATTTGGAGACCAACTCATGCTGGGAGTGCTGACATCTAGCTTAAGAAATGAGTTCTTTAACTACTGGTCTAGCTTCAAGGTGATTTTTCTGATGGAATTTTTTTCTTTAATGCTTTTAGGAATGCACTTTCATATAGCTAACTTTCCATCATTTGTATTTGTCCTGTGTTCCAGTGTTATTAAATGAGATTCAGTTCAGAACTAAGGTTACAAACAACATACACAGTGAAAGGCAGGCTGCAATAAGGAAGGGCGAAAAAAGYCCATTCCCTGGAGCTCAAATCTCTCTCCTTCAAAGGCAGAACCATATCCTTTAAAAAATGTTATGTTATATGGGAAGCTACTGCATTTTGAAAACTGGATGCATTATGCTATTTATACTTAATTAGCTCTGTGTTTCATCTTTTTCTTTTACAGGTTCTTTGTTGTCTATGTAAGTGCAAGCAAAATTCTGCTTTTCTTAGGGGTTTCTGATCCCTGATATTATTTTTTAAGAAATACCTGTGTGATCTATCCTGTTATTCTTTTGACTTGGACTRAATTACGTTAATGGGTTTCACTCAGATCTCCCATCACACCTTCACTGTTAAACAGAAACTCCCACAATAAAGGGCAAGAAGGGAAAAATTCAGAATTATCCTTCTATTTCTTACAGTCATTTTCTTTCCTAGCCATCACTACTTAGATAGACCACACAATTTCTAATTATTTATACCAATGCTAGTAGGAACCCAGAAGGAAARTGCAGGCACTGGACAATTCAAAAAGCAAGGCTTTATAAGAGCTAAAGAAGTACTAAAGAAAAGAAAGTCCYCAGCTCCCTCTGAAAGATAGTTGGAAACTTTTTCAGTTTATTTTTTTTACACTCGATTTCATTTGTATTTAAATCTAAAAACCAAGCCTTTGGTGGACAAGCCAATGAGAAATTCTATACTTGTCAAAGAGTGAATGTACTTGTATAGGCATAAAAAATAACAGGAGTTATTAATAGTCAGAATTACCATGACTATTTACAAACATATTTTTCACTTCTTCAAATATACAACATAGCAAATACAGAAGTATTTTTAGAAGGCTTTGGAAAACATAAACTGTTAACATTAAAGTTAGCATTAAGGTTATCTACCTGGTAGATATAAAAAAATACTTTTCATTGGAGAACAGAGATAAGCACATAATTTCAACCTCTGAAGGAGCTGCTAATATTCATCAGCAGAGATGCAATGCTAGGAGCAAATGAACTACCTTTCTGCCTGCAATTATCTTGTCCAATTTGGTTTGACAATTTGCAGCTATGGTTTTCACATACTGATAAAACCTGGTGAGGATTCTGTCTGAATACAACATCCTTCTTTTTTATTATTATTTATATAGTTTAACTTGAAATGGTCTCCGCACTGCTGGGAGTTTGGCCATTTCTAAATGACCAATGGGGTACACTCCTATAGCCTTCCTTCACCGGATGTTTRTAAGAGACTGTTAGCATGCAACAATCCACAAAATTACACCATTAATGATTCCATAGGAGTTTGTTTTCCTATTAAAACATGGACATAGTCAATACCTTCAGCTCAGTTCAGTCAGAGGCAGAGAATGACACTGATCACCACAAAGAGAGAAAAGAAGATGCGAAACCTTAAGGATGTGCCATGCTGGAATCAGCTCAGGCAAAGAGAGGCAAACAGTGGATCCATAATGAATGAGGCATTGAAAATTGCACAGGGAATGAGGGACAAAAAGATCACTCCTAGCAGGTGTGGAAACTCCATCTGTGCAATGAGAGACACACAGAGGCAGAAAGTACCCTAACAGTACAAGAGTACAAAAGAACACAGGAAAAGGTTTTAGAACGAACTAAGAATAATCTAAGGTGAGAGGGGCACAAGCTCTTTATTATACCTTCTCAACATCCATTTCCTACCACTCACATATGAACTCCTTTTCTAAGCTTGTAGGCTTCCTTTAAGGTCACATTTTAGCAATACAAAGCTACTCCAGGCCCTTGAGAGATATTTTTGTCTTAACCCTTACTAAGTCATACATAAAGCAGGACCCGATCAATCCTAGACATCATTCTGAGGAGTCTGGTGTGAGAATTGCAGATAAACTGTATTGGCTTCCAGTATCTCACATATACTAAGGTTTACTGCTTTTTTAAGGGATTGTTGCTAACAGAGAACTAATGCCCACATGGAGTTYGAGCATGTCTTCGAGATATAGTGAAAGGAAGTGATCTCTGTCAAGGCAATCTGCTGGGAACTGCAGTTTTTGAACTTCATGAAAAGCAGCAATAATTTGAGASCTAATGGGATACCATCGGGGAGTCTTCAAACTCTCAGGTAAGGCAATTCTTTCCTCTCAGCATGTTCTACAGCTAGAGGAGAAATATTATATTAGCTTGGACCCGAATCTTGAAAGGAACTCCCCGTTAACATCGATCTCTTTTTCCTGCAACAGCCAACAGTAACTGCTCAGACATCAGGAACACCGAACACCTCTTTTAAACCATTCTGTGCAGGAATTTACACAYTCAGGCATTGTAGAAACTAGAGCAGCACCAAATACAGTGCCTGTTTCCTTAGCTGGCCTCCCTGAAGATTTGTTTTATCCTTAAATATTGAATAAAAGCATTCTGTAATGTCATTCAAGGAATTTCATTTATGCTTATGCTTTCTAACAGTTCTCTCTCTGCTTTCCAGGAAGTTTTGTTGTTCTTTCCTAGGAACTTTCCAAATGATTATTAGCAATGCTTCTGCTGCTTTATGGGAATTTTTTACTACAGGCTATCAGAAATATCTCCTGTACTTTCTAGGAACTTTTCAATTGTTGTCTCATGCCCACTACTTTCTAAAATTATTTTTTCTCAGTACTTTCATCCAGGAATCTCCCCAAAGCTTTCCAGGTCTTTTCCTACTGCTCTCTAAGAATTTTCTATGTGTTTTCTTGAATCCTCCCTGTTGATTTCTGAGAATTTTTTCTAAATGGTTAGTAGGAATTTTGCACACTTCCTAGGAAATTCTCAACTGCTTCCTAAGATTCTTTATAGATACTTCCTGTGGTTTTCCACTAATATTCCTGTTATTCCCTAGGAATTTCTTCTAGGATTTTCTGAAAATACTATTGATTCCTCCTAGGAATTTATTAATGCTGCTTTCCCAGGAGTTTCTCTTCTGCTTACAGRCCTTTTTCAGTACTTTCTAGGAAATCACKAATAGATCTTAGGAATACCACCCTRGYACTCATAAATGACTTTTAAGAATGCTCCAGATGTTTTTGAAGTATTTCCCCATGACTTTTTGGGGATCCTGCTAATGGTGCTATAAGTTTCCCTTCTACTACATAAACAGACAGACTAGGGATAATTGATACTCAAATACATGCTGACAAAAAAGAAGGGAAAATGTCACTGGGCTAGAAATATTGCCAAATCATTTCTGCTCATGCAGGTGGCAGGTCAAGCTGATTTTCTGTGACTCATTTAGAGTTACACTCTATTACCTGGGGCTGCACTGACACAATGACAGTGAACCACAGAGTTACAGCTCACCCACTCTTTCACTAGCCTGGAMCTCAATAACTACAAGCTGCATGCCTTTCATCTCAGTCAATTTAATTTGATCAGCTGACATTTTGAATCTTGGTGCAAATATCCTTTCCTTAGTAAATTGATTACAACTGCTAGCAGTCTTCTACCAGATTTCTTTTTCCATCATACAGAACTATTAGTTATATGTCTTTGTGTCCAGAACTTCAATCCYCATTCTATTCTCGTTCCATGTCAGGAGATTCAGCTCTTATCACAGCAACCTGGTAAGGGCAGTACCTGCCACCTGTTCATTCAGTTTTCAAATAAATGTATTCCTGTTTCTTCCAGGCTGCACCTCTGGCTAGGAAAAAGCTCTTTATAACCAATCACATAGTTAGCTCTTGGCTTTCACTCATACACTTTGGAATTCTCTTTCCACAGTACTTCTACAAGTAATGTAGAGAAATGAGATAACAGACCNTCCTGTTTTACTCCCCGGGACAGAGATGATTATTTGATTATTTAGTTTTGGTCTGTACATCACTAACTTGTGTCTGACATTCACAGATTACAGCTGGSAAGGAAGTAGCTGCTTGACTTCAAATATCACCTGATAGATGGTTTTGAGCAAGTCATTAATGCAATTTTAGAAAATTGGCAAAATTATAAACCATTATTTTAGTATAATAGAAATTCATTTAATTATCAATATTGTTTTATTATACATCAATACTCCTATTTTGTATTTGGGACTCAGGTGAAAGGTTGCTTCCCAAACCAATTAATCCTGTGCTGTCATTCACAACCTGAAAATTTTAAGCCTCTCTGTCATGATCATAGAYTCATATATATTGATAACAATTAAAAACCTATACTGTTCTATTGATGGAAAACACCTTAAAGTGCTTTTCAAATGGATTCTGTCAAATTCCTTTAAAAATCACTGATGGTTTGATTGGATTTTCATTGACAGAAAAAAAAAATGCAGAGGACTATATAATCTACTGAAAACTATGATGGTCTCAAGACGTGACAAAAGTAAGACTTCCATAAGTTAATGAACAGCTGCTCACTGTTAAAAATGTGCTCCTGTAAAAGAGGAAAGAAATTGAGGTCTTTAATCCACTACTTTTACTGACAAGAGATCAGAGCCCACAAAAGCAAATTTAAGGTTTAAAACCAGAGCAAACCTTTACTGTTTGAGAATAAAGTAGTTTCATGTTTACAGGGTTCAGTGGGCTATTTTCTTCTTAAGCCAGTTTGTTAATGAGAAATCTGTGCTCAGTGTCCTTCAAGGAATGTCATTAATCTGAGGTGCAGGGCTCTGTCTGAAGGGACAGAAACAAGTCCCAGTGATGCATTTTGTAAATCTTCTAATGGTTCTTGAATTTTCCATCTGGTGAGGTATGTAACTGGAATGGAGGGCATTAAAAAAACTAACACTGAAGCATACTACAGCTCTTCTAAGGGATATTTTCTGGGGATCTCAACCAAGGAAACAAATTGCAAGAAATGAGGGATATTATTCTSTCAGAGTACCAGTTTGTGAGTAACTCACAAGTGCGCTACTGAGGCTGTGTTTTCTTCCTATTTTCCTTCCATACAACCAGGTGCTTCATAACAGCAATTGCTATTCTTGCTTAGTTGAAGAAAACTTTAATAGTCAGTACTTGTCAAGAAAATTTGGGTGTGAAATGTATGCAGGCTTTTTGCCAAAATTATTTTTTAAATCCCTCAATTAGACATTTCTAAGAAGTATTTTAAAAAGCCACATTTATTATTCAGAGAATCCTATATTTTCCAAATTTCACCATCATTTTCCTGAAGTTTTAGGAGCAATTTCTAAAGGTACTTATTTCCTACATTACATTTTACTGAGTTATCCTATTTTTTCCTGCACTGATCCTATTTGAAGGATCAGTATGAGTCTCTTGCTCTTTTCCAAGTGCTGAATAACGACAAAACATTTCAGCTAGCTATAAGATTTTTTTTAACACTTTCCTTTCTCATTCATTAATATGTCTGCTGTGGTTTTTGTGATTAGAAGGTATTTTTTCTGACTTGAGAGCTTTGSTATTGTACACAAGGGCCTCAATGACAACCAAGGGGTTGATTRATGCAATATGCACATACCTAGAATTTTCATGATGAATCTCAATGGACTTAAACATTAATTGAATATTGCATTGCTAAAGTAATTTCTTCTTCTATTTCTTTGTTGGTCAAGAACAACTAAATTGCATATTCTGAGTCACAGCACTTGAAACTGGTTAAATCCAAAGGGATAGAAAGAAGTTTGGAATTAGCATATTAAGCACATTTTGCTCTAGACACAATCTTAATTTATATTGTATTGCATTAATWGTTTCTTTAATGTTAGATTTCTCCACTGCCTTGAATGGGAGATCTAAAAATATGTGAAAAATGCTTTCAACTGTTTTGCTGTAAAAAGACAACTGTTCTCTACYGATCTGAACTAAAAATATAATTCTCATTTTATTGACATTTTAGACATAGTCACTAAAAATAAGTAATTCAATAAGGAATTTAGCAGCACTCAGAAGACAATRTCAAGAACAGGTTGAATAGTCCATGATCCATTGGCTGTATGACTGACAGCACAATCTGATTTTCAGTACAATTAAGTGCTCTTTRCTGTTTTTTCTCAGATTAAAGGGCACGCAAATACATTTTTAGACATATTCAGGCTCCTTTTGTGTGGTTTGAGTATCARGAAAGGGTCTCACTTGTAAAGAATCATGCTGATGGTTTTAGGCTGAGATGCTCAGATGCTCAAGGCAGAARTGAAGCACCTCTGCAGAATACACTCATGGAACTGACACTAGACTTTCCTGCGACCCTTGATCACGGTTGCCAGCAAAGCCTGAACGAATTGCCTAATTCAAAAATTCACTAATTCCCAGCCAATTGCTTCATCAGGCTTATTAATTACCCCAAAATTTCAGAATATCTCTCTTCTAGCCCAGAAGCAGCAGGATTTTCAAGGAACGTTTTTCCTTTTCTTTCTCTTTTCARCAAAAGAGATCATCAAGTAAATTCAATTAAAGCTCATTGTAAGTGTGCAGCATTTTCAGACTAACAAAAATACAGTGCATTCTGTGTGAGGAAATGTTGCATTAAAATCTTGGATTTTATGACTGTTTGTAAAKAATTAAACCTATTCCACTATTTCCAAAAAATATTCTAGGAGAGCCATGTTGGCAACAGGCTGGAAGCCTTAGCAGTCTCTTCTAGTGAAGGGACAGTGGRGAATACTTTGTAAACACTGACCCACAACACCCATTAGGGATCACCACTGATTATAGAAAGCACCAATAGGCCCTGTTTGGATAGGTACCTTTACTTGGATGAAAAACCTACATAGTTATTGCCCATATATTTGTATAGATGAAGGCATAGATATATTAAGATTTAGTGTTAGCTGGACTTAGTGCCAGTTTAATGGCAAGATAAATGCATTTCTTGCAGACCCTATAAACTGGATTTTTTCTGCATGGACAAACAGCAGGGAAAGTGATCAGCTCTGGAAGCACTTTTCAACACTATTCTTATTGTTGRAGAGGAGTCTCATCTCATTATCCCAGTTCCTCTGCTCTCTTACAAGCAATGCTCAAAGATTCTCAGGGGAACAGAAGCTGCCATTTAGTGATGATTTTCAGTTCCTACCTAGCTGTACTTTTCAGAAAATTCTTTTTGGGGTTGAGGTAGTCATGGTGTTTGGTTGGTTGTTGTTTTTCTAAACAAAATTCTAAAATTGCAGGCAATAAAAGCAAAGTGGGCAGAATGTCAAAACAAGGTGGAGTAGAATGACAACCATGASAACTAACCTGTAAACACAGCGAAATCATTTATTTGCTCATAATCTGTTCTAGCTTTAGCATTTCTTTGATGAGTGACTCATTTATGATATATCACTACTTCCCTTGGCTGCGGATTTAGCTGAGCTATGGTTTGACAATAGAGCAAGAGTGCTCATCTGCTGTAAAGTCCTATTCTTTTGAGGGAGTATTTTTGAGAGCTTGCAGAGATTTTGGTGTCTACTTTGACACTCAGTGGGTGGGTCAGGCCCAGTTCTGTTAGTCAACACCACTCMAATGCTACGTGGGTTAGTTGGTCTTCCTTCAGTAAAAGCACAGGCAGCTTGAGCTCTCTCACAGTGTCCTGGGGTGCTCCCACAGAAAACACATCCTGTGCCTGCAGTTATCTGGGTCACACCCAGCCTATTTTAAGATCTGAAAGCACACAGAAGCAGCACTGGGTCTCGGGGCCCAAAGTGTGTGGTGCTGTGCCTGTTTCCTGCTCTCTAACTACGGGATTCTGAACAGCAAGCAAGGGTAAGTGTATTCCCAACACAAAGCTTTGCAGCTCTGAACGTGGATTCCTCACACAGATCACCTGGTTCCCAGACAGTTGCAATTCTCATGAACATGGAGCTATCTAAATCCTCTGGAGGAACAATATGTAAAGATACTAAAAGCAAACTGGGTACTTTTCTCTCCTTCCAAATCACAGTTGCTTGGCTTCCATCTTTATTTATGCTGTTATATATCTATTTTTTCTACTTTTGAAACTTCCCCCTTTTTCCCTATATTTAGGAATGAATACAGGTGTTATGACTAAAGTAAGACTAAGAAGTTGTGGTTAGAGAAGACTTTCTGAACAAAAAAAAAGAAATAAATTGAAGATTGAAGAACAGGCTCAAGAAAGACACAGGCAAGGATGAAAAAAAGCAGAGATACAAGAAAAAGGACAAAGTAGTGCAAAGAAGAGCCAGAGGGAAAGAAAGTAAGTTGATAAAAGGCAAGTGGCAGAAAGGAAGAATTAAGGTGACAGAAGAAAAATAGTTGTAGGAATTAAAAACAACTCCCCTAAGACTCAGCATTTACAAAAAGATCCCTTCAGATAATGTTCTCAGATCAGTTTCAATTTTCTTCCTTCACTATGTTTGGTGGGTTCCATACAATACTGTTAACAATGAGAGGAAATATTCTTATTTTAGATTTAGAGTCTAAATCTTTTATCACTTTTGTTTCTGTTCTGTTTTTGTTCCTGTTTTTCCAGGCTGGCAGGACAGAGCAAGAATTAATATAATTAATTGATAATTTCAATTCTTCATCTTGAATAGTCAGCAGGACTGAGGAGAGTTATGCACATTGGTTCCACTGAATATTGTGTTAGGCTTATATTAGTTACATAGGTCCTTTCTTATTTACATGATCTTTCTAAACTGAGAATTTACTCCAGTCTTTGATCTATCACCCCTATTCAGACTCCCTTAGATTTTCCTTGATAGAAACTGAAGTCTCAGATTTAYCACTTCTCAATTACTTTTAAAGAGATTTCTATCCCATAAAAKGCTGCACTTAAAGAGTTAGCAGATAAAGACATCAGGTATGTGTAAGGTGTGCCTTAAGGCCAGACAGGATGGATACTCAGGTAAGAGATTCAAAAGAAGGATGCTGTGCTTTACAAATGCCATTCATTTGAATGCTTATTAAAACAGAGATGAAATAAATACATGTGTAAACAAAATATGCATTGTATACACACACAACTTATCTATCATAGCATATAAAGTCTAAAAAACTTGTAGACACATTGGTATTTGTAAACCACTTAGTTAACAATGAAGCTCTAGATGCCTTTAGTCTGGTTTTCTTCAGCATGGTTCTGTATGGACAAAAGTATTCCTGATACAGAAGCTTTCAGCTATTGTAATTCAGAAAGATTTCCTGCACCCAGCCACCACTCTGACACTCAAAAGAGAATCACAGAAATTATCTTCTGCAGCTTGTCATGGCATAGATACTTTGAAATTATTTTGACTTTCAATGCAAGCACTCTCCCAAGACAACCTAAGTTTCAAGGCCCCAGATGTATATCCCATGAGAATTCTTTGCTGTGATATTCTCTAACCGAGTAAAACTGCTCTGTGCAAGTCTCTTGGGCATGTCTTTTTACCAGAAAAAGGAAAACTATGACAGAAAATCCCAAACCTGCATGATACTAGTTGAAATCAAAGCAGAGTTACAATCTTTTTGATCATGCAAAATGGAGAGGAAGTGCCACTATATACAGGCATATTCTTCCCTATTTYCATATGCCAGTAATCTACTAGAAAAATTTGGTTTACATTTTGTTATTTATATCAACTTGCAAAAAAACTTTAAAAAATAACCCCAAACATGAAATGAGTAATGGTTATATTTAAAAAAAATCCAAGAAAAACAGAAAATAAAAATATTGACATCTTCCAGTAGCTAATTTCCAGCCATTACAAAGTTTAACCAAGATAATGACGTATCATAAGGAATTGCTGCTGTTTTTCTCCAGCACACTGTATGGCAGACACAGTGGTAGAGCCTGACTTGAAACAGAGGTCCCCAAACTGCATCACCATTAACCCATGGTCTGGCTAAAACCGGGAGTCATAGATGACTCTGGTCTCCTAAAGATACAGTTTCACTTGAACACAATAGGTATGAAACCTTCAAAATCAAAAAATCTCCTGTGGATTAAAAAAAAAAAAAAATACAGCAAACATGTAGGCACAACAGGAGGAACTGATAGGAACTGTCATCAGTTACAGCGTCTAAGGCAACTGCAGTAAATGAAAATGCTTTATGAATTTAAGGAAAAGTTGGTCTGAAAAGAGCAAAGAATAGGCAGTGGGCTTATATTCACTGAAATAATTTGGAGAACAAGGTTTTCAYGGCTGGCATCTTGAGAGATAAGAGTTAACCAAATTTTTCAGCCAGGCCTTATTATGGTCACAATTTATAGAGTTTAAAGTTATAATTTGTTTGGTTTTGGGGGTTTKGGGGAGGGTGTTTTTGGGTTTGTTTTTTCTATGGTTCATATCCCACTGACATTGCAGCTCCATTCCCTAGTAAGGACTTCAATGAAAGATCACACATTTACAATTGAGAAGAAAAGATATGGAAAGGAGATTGTAGATAGATACAGCCAGTGAAATAGTTAACAAAAATATTTTGCCATTCCTAGTTACAATAATAATCACAATTTTTCAGATGCCTCATTGCATCATAAATTAATGTTCTCTGGCTGATTTGCACTTCTTTTAATAAAATACAAAATTAGTTAATACTACATATTGTACTGTTCTATACTATCATTAATGCCTATGTACTTCACAAATTACAGAATTTTACCTCCCTAATGTTCAGGATCTATTCCTAAATAGAGCAAATTTTATTATAYATACATTAATCAAAACTGTTCAGCAGCATTATTCATGATTATATTTTCTCGTTCATGGCAGTTAATTGCTATTTGAAATTTGGGCTATGCTCATTAAGCTCTGCGGATACATGGCATGCCTTGATTTTCTTTTGGGGCAAGTTTCTACATCTAGAATTTCTTTGCAGAAACATTTTCCTTTAAGATGTAATGAGCTTTCCAGATTTTTTCTAACAATTAAGTCATTAGGTATGTGTTTTCCAGGCAGAACCCCCAAAGAGATGTCAACTCATTAGGAATAAATTCTTTCAATATTTCAGCTGGATCCATGTGAAATACCCCCATTGAATACTCTGGTAAACATTCATCTCTGCTAAACATAAATTATACCCTGTAAGTCTCTAGCTCTTTTTGCAGAAAAAAAAAAGAAGCAGAAAAGCCCCATAAAGGTCAACAAAACTTGAATTTAAATGAACAAACACTGGCAATTTCTAACTATGCAAGTATCTGAAGGCTGGTGTTTAATTATTTATTTATTTCATATGCTGAAGGGCTCTGCAGTCCACTGGTACCTCACTGCATAGAGGATAAAAGCCACTGGTTTAAATTTGTCATGGCAAATGAATGTGTGAAATCTAATCTCTTATTCACACAATGAAACCCAAGAACCAATATAAGATTTAATGCTRAAAATATAAGAAAAATATTCTGCAGGTTGTTTAGATCTGCCTGATTTTACTTTACTGGCTGTGCTCTATTCCTTATGAAATACTTTTGGCTTAGAATCATGGACTTTTTAATAGCACTCTAAATTAAACTTAATTCCACCTTCATATCCTCTGTACTAAAAAGAATGTTCTAAGGTTAGAAGCCATTGTGAAGTTTAAATCTGTTTGAATTACCGATCACGTTTCAGACCTATTTTAAATAACTTCCATAATATGCACATTGAAATTTCTGGTGAGGGTACTGTAAGATCTGTGAAACATTACTATGATGTAGTAATATTTTTATTAATAAACTAATAATAAATTTTGAAATTGAAACACAGAATTTCTTCTCTTCTGAAACAAAATTCTTCTTCATATCCTGTCTATTTATGACCCACCACAATGATTCAACAGTTCAGTTGAAATTACCTGGCCTTATAGGCRATAAAGTGTCAGGCTAGCAAGCTTTCCTTAACCACCATGATCGGAGATGTTTACATTCCTTCTTTGAATTAATAATTGCAAATCTATGACATGTCACATTTTGTTGATAAAACTACTTGAGAGAATTTATTCTGATTATTACATGGTGTAATCAAATTACTCCGAGAGTGATTATGAAAACTCTGACAAACTATTTTTTTTTTTTGTGGAGAAGTCTTCTTTGCATCTTAAACATAGTCAGTTGTGTTCCTTCTGGTTCACTGCAGGCTTTGCCCTGACAGTGTACATATGCATAGTCTGTTATCCTATTAGCACCATAAAATCAAAGTTTTAAATGCCTGGACTCTGATGAAAAGTGCATCTCTCTTATAAAGACAGATTGGGGTCAGGCCGAGCCATGGTTCAGAGACAAGGGTTTGTGGACATAAAAAAACTACATGTGRGTGACAAACTCTCTTCATCTCCCTCCTTTCCCAAGTCAAAAGAATACACCCATTTCTCAGTACTAAACCCTATTCTACCTATTTGCAGGGAAGATGAATGTTAAGAATTGTATTTTAGGCTGCTGTTTTACTTTACAATACAGATGAAGTGAGATTCAAAATTAAGCAAAAGCTCTCTTGGTAAAATCATAACTTTCATGCCAAAAATGCCATTTGCTAGCAGAACATGTACGTGAGCCATGGTGTCTTCTCAGAAAGCAGAAAAAGGTGATGTACCCATGGTCATAGTGACTATTCTTCCATTGTCATTTCCAAGAAGTTACTAAYCACCTATTTCTCAAATGCTTTAGAAATTTTAAAAATTTTTAAAGAATTAACTTTATAGGGGCACTGACTATTTCTCAAGCAAATTGCTGATCCCTAAAATATATATGTTATATTTTGTCTGTACCTCAGAGCTACTGTCTGGAACAATTAATTTAAAAATTTATCTGTATAATTGCATACACTAGCTCTGTATATAGACATATTCAAACAGAGCAGATAATCRGATAATTCTCCATTCTTTGCTACATACAGAAAATTAATTGCCAAGCATATGCATCCTTATTTTATTGCATCAGTGCTATGCAAGTCAGTTCTGAAAAGCTAAATTTCATGCTTCTCTAGTTTCTCCTCAAAGTGTGGTTTTCCAACTCATTAAGGAAACAATGGAAGGAAAGGTGAGTGGTTTATGGACTCAGGTTAACACTATCAACTGATGCAAAGGAAAAAAAAACCCTGAAAAGTTACTGTACACTTGATGGAATAACAGCTGGTAAGGTATTATACAGCAACTTTCATTTACTGTAAACTATTCAGCTACAGTGGGGCAGAAGGCTGAAAATGAAATTAAACTTGGCCATACATCACCAGTGATTTCCCTTTCAGCAGCTGTGAACTCTGCAATGGATGGTGCAGTGAATGTGTGTGCTGGCAGCATTTGCAGAACAGGAAGCTACTTGCTCTGCAGATCTAAACTGGAGAAATTTCAACCATACAGCAAAACTTGGAGAGCATTAACTATATTGTGTATTACAAGAAAAAAAGTGGGATATCCCAAACAAAATCAAACAAAACTTGGACAGAATTCAGTCTAGAAGAATGTCTTTTTTAAGTGTCTTTCCAAAAAATGGCATCTTCTCCTCACTAATTCTCTTAACAAAAGGCTGAATTACAGAGTTATCCTTGTTTAGTGGAAAATATAGAAAATTAAGAAAAGCTATTTTTTTTCTTTTAAATTATCTCCCTTGTTATTTGAAGCTATTTGTTTTAGAACAATTTTTCTAGTGGAACAGTAACAAAAATATCACATCATAAGGGAACCAACATTCCCCAGTAATGAAACCAGTAATCACCTCAGAAGAAAACACTTTCATACTTGCAGGATTTGCAGTGAAATCCTTCACTACAACACTTCAATATTTTATGCTTACTTTCAAAGCTTCTGTTTTGATCACATAAAAAATCAGGCTTRAAGAATTCCAAGGAGCTGAAAGCACAACCAGCTGAATCCAAGACACCAGTGACTTACATTTTTACAGCTCACATAGAAATGTGACATACATATACTAAAGTGAAGATGCAAAGCCAACCATAAAATGAATTTAGAATGGGTTCATCCAACCGACATCACCTCATCAGCATTGTACAGATGTCCACAGCTCCACATGTAGCATTTACAGATARAATGTGTTCCTTTTATGGTTTCAAGAGCACAAAATCTCTAGGCTCACACACTAAAACTAGTTCATGGTCTAAACAATGCATTAGCATTCCATGTGATACAGGAAACAGAATYCTAGAAACATTACATTTAACAACTCTAAAAAAAAAAAAAATCAGCAGCATCTTCAGTTCTCATTTTGCCCCATTGTATTTTTTTTGCTACACCTTTTAAATTATTTTAATGTCATATAGGAGTTTAAGATACACAAAAGGATCATTCAGGAATACTTATTGGTATATTAATCCAGACTGCATTCTTAAACTGAAAAATAATCAAAACAAAAAATAAATCAAAATATATGTTTATAAATTACGATTTTCGTTCATCTTAAAACTAGGTATTTGTAAAGCACTCTAATAATTTTCACTTTAAGAATTGATTCACCTTTAATTTAGTTCCTATAGAAACCTTGGGAGTCAATCATTGGCTATTGTGCTATAAAAAAAAATTAGAGAATTCACAGATGGACACTGAGACATCCAAATTCCTTGTGTGGTTTTGAAAATCCTGGCCTAAAAACATGTGGTATGAGGTTTTAGAAAGTTAAAATTATTTTTATTAGTGTATTTCAAGACCAGAGTGAATAACCTGAACTACCAGAGCASTCTGGTCTGGTTTCACAGTTGGCGTTTCCTGGAGGGAGAATTTCGATTGGAGACCTTTGAGGACCCTTCCAAMTGGAATTATTCTGTGCCTTTTTAGAAATAGTTCCCAAATGTATCTGCATGAAGATTTTCACACTGGTAGTTTAAGTAAGGCTGAGTACCATGTTACACAGTGACAAATCAGATTACAATCCACATTGGATCACAAAGTGAATCTCTCTCTTGAAAAAAAAACACATCCTGCTGCTGTTAAAAGGAAGGAATCCGTGAAGTGGAGCTACAGGACCCGAGAGACCTGCACCAAGTTTATTTTAACAACAGTCACTGCTTAATCTGAATTATTCTGACAGAYAAGTATGCAGATATTTGCCTACACTGTCAAGTTTCTGATTTTAGACAATGCATTAAGTTTTTCCCTTGCATATATCTGTGTGCAAAGGGTAAGATTTTATGAGGAATTTACCTTTCCAGARTTGCAAAATAATGCAAATCTACCCTTGCCAAGTCAGTGTAAATAAGAAAGTGAAGAATAATTAAAATRCCTGGCTTGCCTTAATTGACAGCAGACTTGGTTCAGCCACAAGGTGGTAAAAAAGTGGCAAAGTACATCACAGTAAACTTTACAGCTTTTTGATCTTTCATTAAACTATTACCATGAAATAGAGCAGTGTCTCTGCTTGTTTTTAAAGATAGTTTCTTTAGGACRGGACTGTCTCTTAAGCTAAAACTATTTTGAAAACCCAGTTGAGAGAAGGYATGGGACCACATGGTCATGAACTGTGGCTATAGCTGGAGAGAGCCAGAGCAGAACAAGTGGACATATGATATCAAATCTCATTTCTGAATAGAAATTGAAAGGTGGATAGCAAGAGTACTATTAATAGAAAATAAGCCCAAATAACTTTCTTAAGCAATTGAGAGAGCATTCCAAGCTGTTTCATCAATTTAATTTCCACAAGCTATGCGGCACTCCAAAATATTTAATGTTAAGAMATTCCTGCTAGTTCACACAAAGTTCATTGAGTCTTCCGTATGTAACCAGAGTTCCAGCCTATGCTGAACTGTTTTCAGTGCCTCGAGTACTCACAATGATGTGCTGCAATGGCAAAGCTAAGAACCAAGTAAGTTCCTCATTGTTACTACTTTCATGGGCTTTGTCCTCACAAATAAAAAACACATGGAGTGGTAATTCAAACTCTGCTTCAGTTTCTTAACGMACTTCAACCTCCAGACGCCACAGCCACACCAATTCCCCTTGCACCTAATGTTCCTTTTTCCTTTAAGTACTAATGAATTCTATATGTAACGGAAGCTCTTTTTTCTAACATGTGCCAAGACCTTAATACAAGCAAATGGGCAGATCTTCAATATAACTTCATTGACTTTTAATGATTTACAACAGATGAGAACCTGTCTTCAAAAAGTATACTACTAATTAACTTATGAAGAGTTGGCTGCTTGCAGTATTTAATATGATTCTTGAATGTTCCTAGGCATGCATCTGAATTTCAATGAAACTTGTACCATTGATAGATATTGACATTCTCATGAATACCAAATGAGTTCATTAGCACTAGTCCTGCAATGGTGAATACCTGCTGAATTTATAATTGAGTGGCCTTCAAATCAAACAGCTGGCCACATATCCGGCTCCAATGGCTTTTCATCAAATCTCAAACTTTACTTAAAAAATCTCTATCTTTTATTTGTGAAATGGACCCAGAAAATAGGAGGGGGAAAAAAGAATTAGAAGAGTGACGAAAGGCAAGACATGCTTACTGCACTGAGGTTTTGACATAATTCAGTACAGTACTTCTAGGGATGTGATCCTGATCTGTAAAGGGTCTATCAAAAAACATTAATCTTTTACACTTTTCAAAATAAATCCATTTGCCTAATAATTAAGAGAGAACTGGGATGCCCTTTGGCAAAGGGCAAAGGTCAGAAGTACACCTCAGTCTTTCAAAAGCGTTTTTCATGCAGCAGTGACACTGTCAGCTCTGGCATTACACCTTAAGCTCCTGGCTAATAATTGTCTGATAGCACCCCCTCACAGCATCCTTCCATCATGGTTTGGCAGCTGGTTYACATCCATTTCCCACACACAGTTTCCCCCAGTTTGAAATGGGCCACAGCCAGGTCATCTCCAATACCGTTGTTAACATTTACACTGCTTGCAAAATGGCAGTGAGGAAAAATGAAAGGTAATATGGAAGTTGAAGGGGAAATACAGAACAGCAGCAACAAAGAGTTGTTCTTCCCAAGTAAACACTAATGTGTCTGAAAGCATTTGCAATTTGCAGGGACCAAAGAGAGTTAGGAGTGAAGGACAAAGTCAGA
Source organism: Mixornis gularis (assembly GCA_003546035.1). Lineage (NCBI taxonomy): Eukaryota > Metazoa > Chordata > Aves > Passeriformes > Timaliidae > Mixornis > Mixornis gularis. Next base: position 724,385 of record QVAJ01000070.1, read on the forward strand.
AGCCTACAGTAGTTAAAGGTAATTGACCTTGAATGTGAATTTAGCAGTGAGAGAGAGTAGAGAACATTGTAGGTACAGGAGAACAGCATGCATTACCTTTTTCAGATGAAGGCCAACTTATTTTAAAGGGAAAAGTAGGTACTATGTAAGAGTAAGAAAGGAGCAAATAAAGCCTTTGTACCTAGCGATGGTTGAATTTTCTAATGAAAAATAAAGAAAAAGCCTGGAATGAAAATACTTAGCAATGCCGTTAGCTAAGAGTCCTTCCTCACATGGAAAATACTCAGAATCCAGTAATTTGAAATTGTTTTTGTGAAAGACTGATTATGTCTCATCTCTCATCTGAAGTTTCAGTATGTTTGAGTCCCATTGATATCAACTAGATTAAACACCATTCTGTGAAGTTAGAAACAAAACTAAAAATATCTGGGATGCAGGAGACAGACGTGCAAACTGATCATTGCAGCATACACACAGTTAAAATTAATTTCAGATATAACTATCCCTATTATTGTGATTCCATACATAAAYGCATATATAATACACATCCATCTAAAAGTTGTAACACTAACTCATTTGTGCTCATHGCTGAAAGACACTAACGGAATTCCTTATCTTGGAACAGAGAAATGCACATGACCTCAAAATCTATGTACTGGGGAGAATCTGCTACTTAAACAATGAAAGAAGAGATTAAAATCAACATGTCTCCACCATRCCAGATGAATTCTGGTTTTGGAAATTTGGTGGCCTGAAACARTAAAACAGATGGGGAAAGCATGAGTGATTAACTCTAGTTCTGTAACAGCAAAGAAAGAATTTACAATATCTTTTTGCACATGATACCATTTCCATACTGTTCTCACCTCAAAATAAAACCTACATGAGCAGKAGAATGGGTAGACCTCTTCCATCCAGTCTTTTTCTTTTTGCAATAGGGCCTATGAATGTCATCAACAAGAATGTTACAATGAAAAACAATCCTAAAATGCTCCACATGATCAGTTCCATTTTCTGAAGTAAATATAAACATTCAGAAATGAAAGAAAAGTTATTACTGGTCAAAAGGGAAGAGTATGACATATGAAGTCTGTCATGTGATCAGTTCAAAACCATAAAAACAGTTACCATCACATGCGACCTTCTTAATACTAATTTCCTAACTTCTTATTTCCCTTTTTGATTTTATCCAAGGTGATTTATAGAGCCATTAATATCGGGTATAAAACCTTGGAAAAGCATATAAATCTACAGTGATTTAAGTGTGAACATATATATATTTTTTTCTCCATCCTCACTTCCACCATAACTGAATTTTTGTACACGAGTAAGCAATTTCAACACAAAGTGATAGAACAACTTTTACTTTCTCTCACTGGAGCCTTTTTTAAGATTTGCAAGCATTAAAAGGGATTGTTTTTCGCCAGCAAGGCCAAGAGATATTCTGTTATATTGTAGGAAGCAGAACAGATTGCCATTTTTTTCAAAAGGTAAAATCCTTTTGTAACATGCAAGCAGCTTAAACGCTCCCTAAATGCACAGAGCCCTCATGGGAAGAGACGTTCCTGTCTGCAGCCTCTCACTGAGATATATGAATATGTTGAGTCCTCCTTCTTTCATCTTGGTTTAGGATTTTCTAAATGTTAAATGCTACTGTGAAAAATCAGGRTTGTTCAGTTCAGGAAAGTGCTAATTTTTCCCAAGTTCAACACCTGGGAGCGGAGAACCACAGTATTATCTCATACATTCACTCAGACCTGGTGATTAGAAACATTCTCATAGAGGGCCAAATCTGTCTTGTGCATTGGGGCTGCATAAACAGACACCCATCTGAATTCACAAAGCCATTTGCTCAGAACAGCTGCTAGTTTAGGGTGGAAGTATTTGGAAAAAGGATAATATTTCTATGCTGAAAGACAACCCAGTTTCAAGGAGATGGTTCAAACAGGAAAGCAGCCTGGATGCCATAGCTGATTCGAGCATGATTCATGCACTTCAAACAGTCCTGCACAAACAGACACAATTATTAAAGAATAGCTGCATAATGTTTCCATTCATAAGGGGGTTTTTATTTGGCTTTTGTTTTTTTCCTTTGAGGGAGAAAATTTCTCAGTTCAGAATGATTCTATTCTTTCATGTGCAATACCACCAAACTGCTTTTTGCTATTTGGAACCCTCGATATGGAGTCCAACTCAGCAGCAATGGTATAGTCCCAATTTAAACATTTCTTACTTGTATAGAATTTTATAAGATTAAAGTGACTTCTTTCTGTTTAAAATGRTGTCTTTGGAGCCCTGGTTCATTTTAGTTCTGCTTGTAATACTCCTGAGGCTGTCAAAACGTAGGCCCCATACCAGAAGATGAATTCCTGTAAACACTGTAACTACATGACACAACGAACCCACACCACAGAAAATTTCTAGTAAAAACAAGGTACAGTATTTGAATTGGACCACTTTTATTTTTTAAATAAATGAGAGGAAACAATTCTGCCAGACTTTACYGTGTGAAGGCTTTGCAAATATCGATGTTTCTAGCAGTAGTTTTGTTCCATTAAATAGGAATTTAGTGCTTCTGATAAATGTCTAGAAACATAGATTATTATGTTAGGAGCAGTGAACAAGTGGGTCATCATTCCTGTACTACACTTGGATCAGGTATAGAGAAATGCCTGGAGTTCATCTATCCCTGTGTCCAGAAAAATGCTGAGCTCTAGTTTAAAACTCTAGTGCACAAATTTAGCAGCACTAGACTGACTGTAGCTTTACTGCTAACATATTTAAAAGCATTTGTTTGATTTCCCTGCTGACTTAGACCAGAATCCAGAGCACTTCAGAGCACAAAGGCATAAGGCTGCTGTAGAAAAAGTTGGAATTGCAGTCCATGATTTGCTGCATATTCAGTTATCTTGGCTGTGAGAAGAAGGTCCCGAGACAGTAGAGGAAAGGAATAGTTGTTTGGTGTCATGTTATCTTGGACAGCTACCAACTTTCTCATAAAGAGCAGCCAAAGACAGGCTCTTAGCGGGTCATGTGCATGGATTTTGTTTTTTGACCCTGCTGTGTGGGTATCTGTATCTAAGCTGGTCATCTCAGGCTCCCTTATACTGACTGTGATCTAAACAATAAAAAACTATCAAGGGTTCAATTCTAACTCATATTAAAACAGACACTGACTTCTGATCATCTGAACTGCACCACAGATGACATGGGCTGCCTGGGGTGACTTTCTTAGATGCGCATACATCATATTTGGGATATACATCCATATTTATTCAGATGAATCCCACTCTCACTTAAGGCAGTGGGTTCCACTGCTGCAGGCTGCCACTTTAACGTCTCTCCATCAATACACCTGCTTGACTCTGAGACCACCACTAAAAAAATATGCAACACAGGCATGAATGCTCCTTGACATGGGTTTCTGTGCTGCTCTCTATCTCACTGTGCAGGAGATTTTTCTATGGTTTTCRGTCCACCTCCATGTCATGGTAACAATAGTCTTTGGCTGAGTCAACCGCCGTGCTTGATTCAGCTCACAGCCGAACTTCATACTTTTGCTATCTTCTGTGAAAGGTATTTAATTTTTTCATCATCCTTCATGATGAATAATGGGTATTTATTATCTTGAGAAGTTCTCATTTGCATTCAATCTTGTGGCTTAAGCTCATCAATAATACTAATTCACACTTACATAGCACATTTCATCTGAAGAACATAAAGCACTTCATAATTGTCAAATGATTAAATTTTACAACATCTCCCAAAGGTAAAAAGTATTTCATTCACAGAAGTCCTGGTCCCTATTGTTACTATGTCTGCATGCTGGGTTTTTTTGAGAATTGGAATAAAGCTCAACAGCAAGCTGTACACATATAGTTATATAAAGATTCATTTTCTGTGTTCAGCACTACACTGGAGAAGAATTCCAGCATGTTAAGGAATCTTTGTGCCAACTTGTGCAGCAATATTGCTTTAAACCCAGCAGTTCTCAGCCACGTTAAAACTCAGTGCGAGGTTCAACACAGTCCAAGACTAATTAAAGGGTAAAATGAGGCAGATGCTCCAATCACAAAACCTGTTCAGTCTGAGTTATGTGGCTACTAGTAGATTGTATAGATCAGATTCTCTTGTCTGTAAGAATTTCTCTGAGTTTTCCCAAGTTACCAAGAAAACTGRGGTGGAATCAATTATGTTCACTCAACATCACCAGTCTTTCCTGTCTGATTTCAAGGCTGCATCATGTGCATACAATCTTTGGGACATACAAGACCTGCATTTGCAGTTTCTCAGAGCACATTCTCTTTTCCTTGGAAAAGGTGGCAGGTGAAAAGCAGAAAAATTCCACAGAAGTCTGCACTAGAAAATTTGTAGAGCTGGGCACTACCACTATTCACCTACGGAAAAAGAGAAAGGGAAACAGAGTGATGTCCTAGAAAAGGACATCTTTGGTGTAATAATTCATGGATCCAAAAAGGAATAAAAAGTAAAGGAAAGCATTCAGTTGAAATCTGATAAAAGCTGCCCTAAGAGAGCTTCTATAGGCACTCCTGTCCCGTGCTGGGTATCAGGTCATGTCACAGCTGAAGTCCCAGAGTGGGGCTATGTATAAAAGCCCCTATGTATAAAATACGGGGTACAAAGCTCCACAGCTTTGCTCTGCCAAGGCTTCATCTTCCAGACTGGTCTGATTTGGCAAAGGGCACCAAAGAGATAGGGAGTATCAGTAATGGAAGTTCCCTCGTACAGCAAGATTCTAGATCACATTCCCAAAATCTACACCTAATGAAAACTAAAAGCAAAGGGAATTATTTAATTGGAAAAGGATAGCCTGTCTTTCCAGAAGTGACTGCAAGAGCTGTTCACTTCCATTTCACTAATACCATTGTCCATAATCTGAATTTTGCCCTGTAGGCAATACTTTTGACACTATATTTTTAGTACAGCACAGATGTCTCCTACAGAAAGGAGCCACAGGTGAACACCATAACAGTCAGTGAGAGTAAACATTTGGGATTTGGCAATAATCTTGAYAATTACATTTTCTCCTTCCTTTCTGTAGCACTTCATTTTAGTGAATACAATGTCCTTTGCATCTATTTTTCCTRGACAATTGTTTGTTTAAGTAAGTAAACACTTACTCCTGCTGCACACAATTAAACTTCTTCCTACTCATCTGTGAAATACCTTATGTTTTCTGTCACAAAATCTACAGCAGCTACAGCAACCTAAAGCCAAAAATAGAACTACAAAACTAGAAATATGACAGGCCAGACATACAGAACCGTTCCTAACAATGGCTAACACAAATCATTTCCAAGTTAGAATTCACACACTAGAATTGGCTAGGACTACTTTTAAATCACAAAATCCTGCTTTTTTAATGCCATCTGAATGTCAGAACTTTGGAGTGCCATATTTCACTTGAAACATGTCACTTCACACTAGGAGAGGGACATTTTTCAGAGCTACGCATAAAAGATGTCTYTTCTCCATGGTAATTTATGAAAGAGATTAAGCCTGTGTTAACTTTGCTGTGTAATCACTTGCTAGTGCTTTCCCACACTGCTGTGGCAATGAAACACTAAGTACACAACAATAGCAGAGCAGGTTTTACACCGTTACCGTACATACAAGAATATTATTACTTGTTGCCATAATGAGCAGTTCTTACACCACCAGATTTTGCAGACATGATACACTGATTTTGCCAGTTTATCTACATCACTGGTTCAGTTTCCTGGAAAATGGCAACTACTTCTCTCAAGGGTTCTTTTCCAGCTCACCRTGCCCTTGCAAAGGGGTATCAGCAATCCTTTCTCCACTGGTGAGCTCAGATGTAATTCTATCATCATAGTGGTTAAAGTGACAAAGGAGTGGGAYGCTGTACCTTGAGAATATTGTACCCAAGGTATATCCTAATATTATGTTTGAATGAATACCAAGAAAGCTAGAGAAGGGTGCACATGCTGATTACAATGTGATACTTCATAAAGAATATAAAAAAAAACCTATTAAGCTGTTATTCTTCAGTAGTACCTCACAGTACACCCTGACCAGGAAGGTACCTAATCCTAAAACTCTGATCACTCTGTAACCTTCCCAATTTCAATCTGAGTCTGAGCAYAACTGAAGAAAAATCTTCAATAATTCATTCAGTCTAAAGAAAACACCAAACCAAATACATACAAGCCATTAAAGTAACTGCAGTGGTATAAAGATGAAGCATTAATTTGACGAAATAGATCTGTGAATACAGAAGGAGCCCTGTATGGATGTGGCAGGATGTGTGAAAAGAAGCARTGCTTGGCAGTGTAGTGACCATCCAGTGCAACCTCTGCACTCCTGCAGTCGTAGCAGGACAGACACAAAGGTGCCACAGCAGAAGCACAAGAGGAGCTGGTGAAAGGTGACAGTCATCTCCCCTCTGCTTTCTGCACTGGGCACACAGTCTTGCCTAGTTTATGGTAGTGGAATTGTTACATGAAGCAACCAGCACTTTGGAAGACAACTGAGAAACCAGCTAAAATGAGGGTATCAGTATAATGAAGCCTAAAGAGACACTTGCTTTGTTATACCTTCAGATATGCCCTCAGAGAATATTGCGTTGTACTCCTGCAATAGAGAACTTTGAACAGGAGAAAGGACAACATTTTTTCTTTTTATTTGCTGAATATCTTGTATTGCATGCAGTCTCTTGGTTAAAAATTCATAAATCCTTAGCACTCAAAATTCTCAGGCAGTCCTACTTTCAACACACTTTATTTTCAGTTGGCCTTATTCTTAAAAACAACCAGTAAAATTCTGCTCTACAACCTCTCCTGTGCTAAGGGGTTTTGCAAGCAAAACAGCTCTCTGAATCCTGGGTTTCCATCATTTACAATTCAAAATGMAAAATATCTGCCAAAATTAGCTAGCTGCTAATTGTATTTCAACAAATGGGGCTCCAGAGGGTGTGGAGAAAGAAAGGAAAAGTGTGAAGAAAATTGTGTGCATTCTTGATTATTTATGCAATGTGACAGAAAAGAATTAAACAGCAGAGAAGCAAAAGATTAGCCTATACATAAGGATCTCACAGAGTCCAAATTTAAGTGCACACAATACAGTGTTGCACAGTGTCTTGTGATTGTAGTGAAAACTGAAGTTGAAAGTCAATGAACAGCCAAGAGATAGTACTTTTTTATAATTTGTAAGAAAATCTAAATTCSCATGAAAAAGAATAACCAATAATTTTTATGGACTTGAAAAATAAGTGCTGAGCCGGGATTGATGAAACTTTCTTTGGTATAACGCTGACACATTTGATTTTGATACTTTTTAAATTAARCCTTTAGACTYTGCTATTTGAAACAATAAGCTTCATTTACAAACTGACCTGAACTAAAAAAACTGAAAAAGAATGTATTCTAGTTCACTCAAGATTTGCCTTCATTTTCCAATTCACCCAATAAGCTGCGGAATCCATTATTCATCCAAATCTAACAATTATTCCATCAGAATTTAACAGCTAAAGTGCTCTTTATTGCTATGAAGATTACTGTAGCACTGTTTCTGTTTTACCTATAGTGAACTGAATTAGTGTTTCATTCCCCTTTTAAGTGGAATAGCATATTATTCATTGATTCAGTAATTCAGGGGCTTTGAGTTATCTAATCAAGTGCTCCTTGAGAGCGTAAAGATGATAAAGTTTTAGAAATTGTAATAAATTGCCTTTGAATGTAGTTACAACTAAACTGAAGTTAGCATTGCTCATTCTACAGATTTTAAAAGTCAGTAGCAGTTAGTTTTCCTGATTGGGGGAAAAAAAAACCCCTACAACAATATTTTTCACACCTTCTGGGTGAGAGGAAAAACCCACCCTCCTTTCACAACTCCCCACTTCTCTTAGGTGCTTTTCTATCTGCCAGTTAATTGTTTGGAATTTAATCCCTACTTTTGAATTTAGTGACAGTGCTGTCTGCTTTCCCTCATCCACCATCAGTCACAAGAAGATACAGCAGACTCYGCTTCTTCTGTGACCAGTTACCACCTCCACAAGCAACAATATTAWGACCAACCAATGAAACAACAAGGATATGTATTTAAAACATTAAACATACTATAAACAAGTACGAATATGGTACTAGAAATCCACAGTGTATCRGAAAAGTTAATTCAGTCCTCCATGCTACAAGACATTATGGATAGAGAGTAATCATAATACAGTTTGAATCTGCATCTCATGAGTGGTCCCTCCTATCTTTATAATTCTTGAAGAGCCAATAAATAGCAGCTTACCCTGCTGCCAAAACCAAGGCTATTTAGCTCTTTAGCCCCTTGCAGCACTTGGCAGCACACAAACCATCTCCTTTAAGCGGTGCCAGTTTGTGCTAGTGATTCACTTCAGTGCTAAAGCACAAGAGATAAAACATCTTTCATTTTTCATTCTACCAGGCACAAAATTAAAACTATTAGATTGTTGTTCTACCGTAATTTAATCTCAACCATTTTCAAGACTCTCACTAGTCCCTAAATTACCAAAATTCATTTTCCCACTGCAGAATCAAATTCTGCACTTTCTATTCATCCGTGTAGAAAATATTTACATGTGTCCTTTTGCTTATTTTTAAATATTTACACACCTGTACACATTGCCTTTTGTAACACCATTGACACTGTGTTCTCTTCTTAAGAGAAGGGGCAGCTCAGGTAAAACCGATGTGAATTTCCATACACAAGTGCAGGACAGGTTGGTCTGCTTGGAGCCAACTGCAAATCACAAAACCAGGATTAGAAGAGAAACAAGTGAGCTCAGAACGAGGCTAAAGGGGCACATGATTTCAAGTAAATCAAGGTGCTGGCTGCTAAAATGGACCATCTTACTTCCCCTCCACCCTTGAATCGTTTCTTCCTGTATGTTCAGAATTTTCTCTTTCTGAGAATGCTTGTTATTTGCAGAATAATTTCTGTAACAATAGAGATTATAAATTCCTGGTCTATCATTTCCTTATGGATTAAGGTATCCAATATTCAAAATTTGAGTTATACAGGCTGTCTTTTTATTGTATTCCAGGATAATATTGCAGATTGTTAATTCCTCTGGTTTTTCCCTATCAATTAACATTTATTGTGATTCTTCCCTGAGCCAATCTTGAACAGTTGGTGTTTTATGACTAGGCAGTTTCTTCTGGGTTTCTTTTTTTTTAATATGTGCAATGGAAAGCGAAGAAATATGATCTTCTCTCTAAAGGAAATCTCTTGAGTGATATAAAATCTATTGYAACTGCTACAACAAACTTCATAGAACAGTAAATCATCTAACAATTTAAAATTTTTAGAGAATATTTGAGAATATAATTCACAGTCAAATAGGTTTATAGCCATAAACCCTCCTCAACAGTATCGTAATACAAATTATCACTCAACATCCATTAAAAAGAGGTAGATGTAAGGATTTTTAGAATTTGTTGCAATTCCAAAACTTTTCTTTAGAACTGCATATTTTCCAATTGTATTCACTGCATACAAGCTGGAAGTACTTACTTTTCAGGAATTAAAAAAAAGTTTCCTTTTTGAGCTGACATTGCGCTTATCAAGACTATTTCATCTACAGAGGAATTTATACTGGACTTACACAGAACTTTGTGCTGAAATTTCTGTACCTATTATTATCTCAATGTTCTCAGGCAGCCCAGTGACATACAGGAGATTTGTCTCCTTGTCTATATTAACAGCATGTGATCTATGAACAACAATAAGTATCACACAGTTGTATAATATATACAGCAACAGTTGTATATATCACATAGTGTCATGTAAGTATCACAGAGTTGAAGTATCAATGCAGTTAAAACCAAGCAAATATTTGGGCCCAGGTCCTTCAGGAAACACCTAATCTCTTTAAAAAGCTGCAACAAACATTAAAGGGTGAGCTTCAGAGAGATTGGCTGTTATGCTGAATAAAAATTCTTATAAAACTTTTGCAGTGTTGTATAAAGCACCCTAAGAGATGCTGACTGGAAACTTGATTAAAGTCAAGGAAGAAATGGTCCTTAAATTTTCAAGACCAATGTGATCAAACAGATCTATTAGCAGCATTCACTAGCTACTAACTAAGCACAAACCAGGACAGGGAAATTAAATTTAACTGTAAAAGAACTTTACAGAGGGTCATCATAAATAACCATATTTGCATTATGAATGGTAACCTAAAAATTACACACTCTTGTAGTTTGATACACCAGCTATTCAAAGCAGAGTGGAAAACGTGTTTGCTACATCGTTTGACACTTTCCAAATTATGCCACTTTACCGACTTACAGATTTCAAGTAAGAGAAACTACACAAGTTGGGAGCCACTTGTGGAGCTTATGCCAAGATGAGCCTTAGCCCTGCAAAGTTTTATTTCTGAGTTACTGTGTCTGATTGTTCGACAAGGTGAGTTTGWGTGACACTAACAAACTGGGATTGCCCAATGGAGCCTGATGTGAGCATGCACTCCCTCAATAAGCATGTTACAGACATTTTTCTGAGCAACATGGACATAAGGAGGCTTTCCTCTCAAGACCTAGAGGCCAGTGTTGAAAGAACGGCATTACTACACAAGGTTGTAACAAGAATTAGTACTACAAATGTGAAATAGTGCTCCTTGGCAAGGAACAGATGCCAAGAGATGTTCTTTACTACTTCAATCCTGAAAGAAATTCAAAATTTGGAACACAACTTCTCATAAAAGCAAATATGAATAACTGCAGCGTTTCTCTTTGGATACTGTGCCCTGAAAATCAAATTTGCATCTACAGTTTCTTAGAGATTCAAGTATATGATGCATCCACAAAATGTTAAACAGACAGGATCCATGCAGGCCACACCTGCTCAAACACCTATTGCAAAGGAAATGTACAGATTTATTTCATTAAGGCCTTCCCTATGCAAAACATTTAAAGAAAATAACATTGCTTATCATAAAAGCATAAGCCCCAAAATTATCATGCTACTGGCATAAAAATTTAACACCTTTTAAAGTGGGTTTATTTATTTCTACAATTATTGAGTCTCTACCTTACAATTTAACACCTCACTTTGAAATCATCAAGGCTAAAATTTCAATTATTGGGGTTTTTTAAGAGAAAGTAAGGTTTTCAAGTCATCCCATTTTTCTGAGACCTCAAGAGTTCAGAAAAACATCCCACAATTGTGAGTTTTATAATAAAGGAATTACCAACCCAAATGATCTCGGTAAGGGAAAAATTAAGAAAAGGCCCACAGGGAGATGAGATGCTAAAAATGTAATAGAGGAAGCAAGGGCAAAAACCATCAGGGAAAGAATCTTATGTAACTTAGAGCAGTCTGACCTTAATAGCATTGTTTGAAGAGACGTTAAAGCTTATTGGTTTTACACCTCAACCTATAACAGCACTTAAATAAAAATAGGTCTTCTAGCAGACTCAAGTAGCTCCGCCGAAATAATGTTTCTGGGTAGCAGCTCTGTATTTTTTAGGTATTCTTATGTACTAAAACCTAGCTCACTTCCTTTCATTAAAACAGASAAACTTCTCCAAGTGTGTCTTTTATTTTTTGGATGGCAAGGAAATAAAGGGCCTGGCGAAGCAGACACCTGTGTGGAAGGATTAGATCCCATTTTGTACCCAGGAGTATAAAAATTGTGTGTTAGCCTTGGGCACTGGCATTACAAGAATGGAGTAACAGCAATGAAAACACATCAGTCCCTGCAAATGAATATTCCATGGTTTGCCCTTCCTGCCACACACAGCTCTGGTTCCCTGTCTTTACCACCTCTATCCCTAATACAAGAGAGTGTCTATCTGTACATCTCTTCCCTCATTGTTTAATATACATTCTGCATCATGGTTTTCTTGCTGTCTAAAGTACCACTTAATGTGTTTCCACAGGGTATTAACCAGCTGCATTCAGCACACATAGKGAATTCACTGGAACAACTTATTACCATATTAATTTTTATTTTGTCCTTGCCCTAGTCCCAAACCAGTAGTTTTGTTTGGAATGCCTAACRTGACTTTGGAGCACACTTTTCATTTCCACACACAGTCTCCTACCATGGATCTGTTCCCTGAACCTCACTTCTGCCACTCTGGCTCAGTGAAATTTTAACATGGTGTCAAGAGGACAGGAAGAAAAGTGCAACACAGCCTCAACTAGCACACAAGCAATTTTTTAATCATTTTGTTATTAAGACCTGAATAAAACAGCTACARGAACCATCCACTGAGGATCTCCCTGACAGACCTTTTGAAATACCCTTATGGTCATCATATCTKGCCTCCACATGGGAATTTCCTGATTCCATAGAAAAGAAGGAGGTTGTACCCCTTGAATTAATTCTGATTTGTCTTCAGATAAAGTGATGGGGAATTTTATTTTCTATTTATCTTTCCTCATCATTAGCAGGTACCAGTGTGACTGTTTATAACATCTGCTTTACTAGAAAGTAACAAACTTCCTAGTGCTTACTAGACACAAACTCTTGTTTGCAACAAAACCAAACCCAATCCTCAGGTTGTGTTTGAGTTTCTAACTTTGRCTGGAGCGTCCCTCCATTTATGTATAATTATTATTCTCATAGGGTTCAGTTCTTTTCAGACTGTATTTACTTTCACTGYACCGTAAGTCACCAGAAATGTCAGACTCATTCACAAACTTGCATTGCATTTGGCTTATGTAGTCTTACCTTTGCATGCGATTCAGAATCTGCATGTTATTACTTGAGTCTAAGGCAATATTATTACATTTTGTACAGATTTTTACTCCATTCTTGCCTAATACTTCCCTCTAATTCTTTTATGCCTCTTTCTCTTTGGTCACAAAAGATTCTTTTTGATCTCTTTTGTTTAAAATCTATCAGAGTTTCTTCTCCCCTGCAGGAGTACAGTACCAGGTTTTGAGAACTCGGTAATTTCTCAGCTACTTTAATGAATTCTAAGTTTCTGCAGGGTGGTTTTTGGTTTTGTTTTTTTTTGTGGTGCATGCCATGGTTAATTGCTTKCATTGTTCTTTTTCGCATATTATTTCTATCCCCACGTTACAGTATTGTAACTCTAGTAACACTTAAATTAGAGCACTATGGGTCACTGGTACAYCTGCTAAACTGAAATCTTTAGGTCAAAGATTGGAAACTAAATGAGGACTCTTCGATCTTGCTGTCCATTAAAAAATTAGAAAGCAGAATTTATCATCTGACTAGTATGTAATTTCCAACACTAACATAACTCCTTTTCCTTTTTYGCTCTTTTAAGAATCAGAATTAGCTGTTTTCTCCACTTTAATACTATTGATTCTTTTCTTTATAGCCTCCTTGAGCTGGTCATTTCTAATTCATTTCCTCCAGCAAAGGCTGCAAATGTTCTCTCCATTTGCTATAATTAAGCTTTCATTAACCCATACACATTTACACCAAATGTGTTGCAGTCTCCTTCCATGAAGCTATAAATGGTTTTCTTAGCTTGCTGTAATATCCATTAGGCAGTGAAGACAAAGCTGCAGATAATACACTACATAATGTCTCGTCTGTATTTCAGTCACAACTTCAGAACTACTACACTCAGTAGTCATTCCAAACTCTCTGTCTTGATTTTTTTTATCCCCAACAGAAAAGGAAAAAGTTAAAAAAGGATGGGGTCAGGGGTAGAGAATTACAAACCTATAACCTAAAATAGGAGTGGGTTCTTTTTGGATTTTAAGAGAAGGACAGAAGATGAGGGGATTGGAGTGGAAGAACAAAAAAGCATTGCAATCTGATTGTGGAAAGACAGACTTGCAAAAAACCCTCCAAGACTGCTTTTCTAAATTAAATACTTGAGCTAAAAAAATCACAAACAAACAAAAAGCCCACAAAAAGCTAGACAAAATCCCAAACAAAAAACAACCTGCCCAAACCCATAACAGAACCAAACAAACTAAACCCCAACCAACAACCTCAAAATCAAGCACAAAACCTCATATTCATTAAAAAAATGTGATTATGTGAAAACTAGGGATATGCACTGCCTCCACAAATGTTCTGGTTTTGAATTTTTCATATATAAAGGAATAGATGAGGTTCAGTCTCCTCTTTGTACTCTATTCAAGCCCAGGTATCAAGCCTGTTGCAGAAAGTGCCTTCCTGGTCACTTCAGATAAGGGTGTTAATCATCCCAGCTCTGCAAGTAATAACAATAGCCTGCCTTGCAATGGYTGCTCACTGAATACTGAAGGACCTGAACTTGCTGTTTCAGTCTGAGTATGAATTGAATCATTTTAATTTTGATGACCCTTGCTAAAAACATTTTTGCAAATCAAAAGTATGCCAACCCCTTTGCTTATGCCCCTCTTTATACATGTACATGTTTTTCCTTGAATCCATTCATAATAACTTGCATATAAATTTCTCTAGCTTTGCAGATGCCAATGACAGCAAGACATTGTGGTTTTGCTTTTGTATCAGATAATTCTATTTTATATATTGGGCTGGTCAAAGGAGAGAGGTTCCATGRAAAAAAAGCAGCTCACACAAATCAAGGCATACATGTGCCCTTTTGCTGGAAAAAATATGAAAGGAAACACTAATCCAGAGAAACCTGAAGATTCTCAGTGCCTGTAGTTGTCACTGCCTAAAAGCAGTGCCTCGCTCTGTTATGCAAGGATTCAAAAACAAATGCACCCATTCCAACTTTGCCAGCCCCTATCTCATTGCAATTGCATTTTAAAACAGCTCGTTGTCATCTGACAAAAATAACAAGGATTACATTTTGCTCAACCCCAGAGGATTTAGGAAATGCTTTCTTACAGCCAGATTGGGACTTTTTGTTGTGTTCAGATTGGATTACAGTAATTCTTTGTTTGCAGATTTGCCAGCACCGTTTTTTACAGATCTTGCAGGAACAAAACACAATGAGAAAAATCTCCACTTGAGGCAACAGGATGTCTGGYGTAGCTGCTCTGTATCAGCATTTTATCCTGCAGTCATTTGAAAATTGCTTTTGGTACTCCTCATTCAAGATCATGATATGCCCSTGACTGATATACTGGAAAGAATATCCTAAATTATATAGTTCCTAGTATTTCCTAGGCCAAGTACGTACCACACACTGGGAAAACAAGATGCCAGAGAAAAAGAGAAAAAGCAGTTGTGTAATTTCTTCTAATGTTACAGAATTTCCTTCTCAAATATCCCAAGCTTACCTTATCTCTATATATTTCAGAAGTGCTACATCATAATACTCCAAAGGAAAATCCAGTGGAGGTTGTTGGAAACCTCTGAAAACTAATAAAGTAATAAAAAATACTGAAGCACTGTAGTAATGCACTGGAAATCATATGAGGAAAAGCTCTATTTTATTTGACTTACTAGTGATTCTCTCACTTCAGACGTGCAAAATTTGATTTTTCAGGTAATTTGGATCCATAGCCTGGACTTGAAATAAATTTCTACCTTAGAGTCTATTGCTTGGGTCAACATTAAATATTATTTTATGTATTAGATGTTGGTGTCTTCTCAGAAATATTGTAGATGACTCTGCATAATGTTGTCATCTCATTCCCATCCTGATTTATTTGTACTTTATGCATACCTTGCACTTATGGAAGGGGTTGTAGGAGATGCACAGGAAAGGAGGATTCAGTGCCCTGAATCTAATTTTCTTCTCACAACTTTCCACTTCCAGACCTACACGAAAATCACACAGGAACAGTGAAAGTCAAGTTTCCAAAAGATTATGTAAGGTCTCATGAATGCAACAGGTCTTGCATCAAAAGCATTATTTTTTATATATTTCAGTGAGACTGAAATCTTTAATACATTTTAAAGCTATTACTCTTGCATATGCTTAACTCTTCCACGGAAACTTGTGCTTCAGAAATCAGTAGGGCATTTCTAAAAATTACATCCTGCAGAGCAATGCCAGGCTTTTGCAGATACTGCTTCCATTGTTTGTACATGACTGAGTTTGTGTTTCAGTTTGAGGTTTGCTTTCTTGTGGTAGTTTTTATTTAGATGATCACTGATWTATTAATTGATGATCACTGATCATTAATTTAACAGAATAAAGAATTAGGTAGATAAAACTCCTCTAAAATTATTTACATGGAAGTGTAAGTGCATTGTACAAAAAGCAAGTAATTCAAATAGGGATTCTCTATTAAYTGACAGTCTTTCTTTTACTGGGCCATGATATGAAAGAATGGTGGGAACTTACAGACTCAGGGCARGAATTGCTAAGTTTCCTGAAAAAGTGAAACATTTCAAGAGAACGTGTTACACGGTGATTTGCAGAATTCTATATATATTGTAATTAACTAGGAAGAAAAATGGCAAAATAACTGTAGCCCCACTTGAGCATTTTTTAAATTAATTTTGATTTTTTTTCTGTCTGTTTTGATTTTAAATACTCCAATTAACAGTATGGAGTACCATATAAATACTCTGGTAATATTTTCACAGCCAAAAGGACAATTTTTTTAATATCAAAGACAACTCAGGGAGCCCTAAAATTTATGGCTGTGAAACAGTCTTTCCCTCCAGTTGTAATTAAACAGAATACTCCGTAAAATAATATTAATTAGAATCATTGTTTTGTGTTGTTTATCATTTGATATGTTCTTATTTATTCAACAGCGCATGAAACTGAGCTTACCATGCCCCCCTCTCCGTAACARAATAGAAACTGAGAGACTCTGCCAGAACTAATTTTAGATGTGACAGAATGACTAACAGTGGAAAAGGAAGCATTGTTTCAGGGAACCAGTCACAGTCTTCCATTCCAGARGCAGCTTCCTGCTACAGTTTTTACATGCACTTTTGGAACCTTAAATAGTGTGTATCTTACACGCTGAAATAGAAAATTATAAAAGTGATGAAGAAATATTTTCCTGGGGAGTTTGCATGAAATTATTTTTCAACAGACTTCTTTCTSTAAACTCACCTTTGCCTCTCCTTCAGGCTGTCCAAATCTTATTATTTATTCCTCTAAACAAACCCCTTCCTCCTAAATCTATCACTTTAGACATTTACACCTCAAAATAAGAATCCTGTTGTTTTGTTGGTTTTTTTTAAACAGCTTCATCAGCTCTCCTCCCCGAAAGGGACTGCTCGTATGAGGGTGCCCTCTGTATCCCAGCCAGTGCCTTGTTCTAACTATGCTCTGCACCAAACCCTTATTTAAAATCTATACAGTAGAGTCTAGGAAGGGTGGAGAGGTGARAACAGCACCAGCAGATCCTGAATAGCAGCAGCACTGAGCAAGTGTGCACCTGCCTGCCCAGGAATCACTGCTCCCCAGGGCAGGGAGTCAGAATGAGCCGGGAGCACACACTCCTGCCTTACTAACAGTGCTAACCCTGGGCTTTCCACCATTTGTTTCTTCTGTCTTTCAAAGCAAGTAAAATACTCAGGTCTGGAAAGATATCCWCACCTGCTTTACTGATGCACCTTTTAAATATTTCATATCATGCAAATGGTCTTTATTACAGGGAAACTTCTTTTGTTGCTATATAACGACAGCTGATTCATCTTATTTGTTGAGTTAAAAGATTTTTAAAAAGTTATCTCTATATATATTTCTTGGATATGAGGCTTTTTCTTAGGAAAAGAAAATAATCTCCCCAACAAATTACATGTTTAATGAGAGAGAACATTTATTTCTGCAACCTCCCCAACACATTATGTAGGCTGCATTTGAGTAGCAGAATCCCACAAAGCCTTAGCTCTTTAAAATGCAACCAGAATCCCTTTTGTGTCATGTTTACTTCCCTTTATGATCAAAAAGGGAGCTGATGGATAGATGCACWGTAAAATATCATTCAAATGTCTTTTTCTATGTGTGAGAAAGCAATACTGAAACAACCACAAAAAAAGCCTAATGAAAAAGAAGAGAAAGAAGAGAAGTAGCAGATTTGTAGGTCAGCTGGAGACGAGGTGTGGCTTCCTTTTACAAATGCAAATTTGCRGGAGGAATGTTTGAGGAATGGAACATTTTTAATGGGACTACAAGTTTCCAGTGGTTTCCTGACTGTGTGCCCAGACAGGCTCTCCTGTTGCAATCGTATTCTCTCTTCATCTGATTATACCTGAGCGTGCATTGCCAAGTTGATAGTGTAGGAAAATAGAGGCTAATGCTTGAGCTCTTCATTGTGGATGRAGAACACCCCACAATGTCTACAGAACAAGATGCTTCTTTGTCTTCCTTCTCCTTGCAACATGTGGGATTAATCTCCTGGCACAAGTAAGTACTGACAGAAGCCAATGCCTGCCTGATGCACACTGAGCTGCCAACAAGCTCTAGAAACTTGGCTAGTAGCAGAAGCAGGTTGCTCAAAGAGCAAAGAAGTGAATTCATGAAAATGGGGAATCTTCTGTACTGCTCGTTCTCCTGGGTCCCTCTGTTGTTTTGCATATTAATCTCTATTGAGAGTTTTGTAGTTCCTATCACCTTCCAGATTCCTGCCATCCATATTGTGCCAGTTCCCTTGCAAGCTGCCACAAACTAGCAAGTAACCATAGGAAGAAAATTCGATCACAAAACTGGGGGGAGGGAAGGTAAACTGCAGCTTGTTCTCCCTTCCTGCAGGACAGATGTGTCATTGGCACCTTCATCATTTCATGTTCACCATGAGAGTTGCTTTCTATTCAACCCCAAACCTCTTGATGGTTCCTGCTGCCTACAGTTTGACTCTCACTCAAGTCCATCAGCAGTGAATATGTGGCTCACTCACAAACTCTGCCATAAGCCACACTAGCAAGAGCATCAACTCAGCCAGCTTGAGGTACTCACCCTCTAAACTCTAGGCCAGCCACTGAAGAAACTCTAGGCACAACCTTTGTGATGCTATAATAAACTTACTCAAAATAAAACTTTCCATTTACCCCCCAAAAATGAAAAAGGTAACTGAACTTCTAAATATCCAAAGAGAAATGGGACTTTATACTAAGCTGGCCATCCTAGAAGTGTTAGTGACAGCAGCTTTGTAATTTACAGGCCCTCTCTGACAAAGCAGCTCCAGTCCTGTCACAGGCTGTAATTTAACACTGGAGGGCAATAAATTAATCTGAAATGTTCATGTGATGCTCCCCACTCAGGCCAGTTGAAGGCAGAAAATGAGATTCTGGGGGCCTCCTGTGCATTTCCCCCTAAATTCTGTAGTCTGTTTTTACTGGTAATGACAATTCTAAGGGAGGAACCTACCAAATACTTCTTTTATATTCTTCATATGTTTTTTTTTCGCTTAACAAATACAGAATGTGTAAATATATCCAATTTAACAAAATAAAGAGTCACGTAAGTATTCTTTGTTAATTAATTACTGAGGGGTTTTTCTTCATTTACACTTTAAGCAATTTACACATCTGTAAAAAGCATTCACAAAAGCTCATGTAAATAAAATGCTTTACATGATTTATATTAACACCTTATCTGTGTATATATAAAAAGCAAATAATTAGAAACACAGGTCAAGGTCACCCTTTATGGTAGATATATTTGCAATTAAAATTACTTCCATTTTTCATTTCTAGTTCATTTTGTAATATCTTCTCTTTAATTAAGAAACGACTATGTACCATTTGCTTTTAAAATAGGTGTACCTCTAGATCAGTCTGAAAACTACCTGAACAATGCTTAGAATTATTGTGATTAATGCAAAAGTGAGGATTTTCAACTCAAATTGCACAAAAGGTTTAATTTAGAGCCAAAATTGACTTTAAAATATTCTATAAAGCAAAACTTAYCTTGCTTTTTTTTTTCCCCCAAACATTTTATCTTGACCTGTCTTCCACCTAAGTTAGCACTTACAAAAATAACATTTCCATGGTAACTGTTCTTTTGCTTCATTTTTAGAGGTGCTGAGGAACCTCAGCTACCACTGATACCAAACAAATCTGTGTATGCTTCACACCCCTGAAATTCATATTGCATATATTTTCCAGTACAGGCGCTCATTTTTTCATTAATTCTCTTTCTCTAAATTTCAATTAATATCTGTCCCTGAAAAATATTTGGGCTCTGTAATCTAAACTCTGCATGCTTGACAGTTTACAGAACTGGTAAGTAGAACAAAAACACCCTCAGTGCTCAGTGAGAAGTCAAACACAGTCAGATGCAAATAAGGTTTAGAGAATGCAGCAAGAGATGGATTTGCATCCTTGGAGACTAAACAGCTGCAGAAATGTGTCCTTAAATTTTAGAACAGAGAGAGATCATAATCTAAAAACCTTAAAGACCATAAACCCACTTTTAGTATCATGCCCCATTGTTTACCTATGCACATTCCCATGCAAGCCAAGACTGCCTTATGAAAGCACTCCCTAGGACAGGCAGGAATTGCATGCCAGCATTTCACTCATGATGTGACTGAGAACACCCCAACAGGCTACAACCCCTGTTTATACTTAGTCAAGATATTTTATTCTCAAAAAATAAATACTGTAATACTGTAGGAACAGTATTAACTCAGTTCTCATGAGGCAACAGAATGCATTTTGTAAATGACAAACAAAATATGTATTCAATGTGGATTAAAACAGGAGGTGAGTTGCATGGCAGGCCCAGTAAATACAAGAAAAGACAACCCAAATGCTCCTAACCTGAGAGAATTAGCTTGTCTCTAAAGTAGCTGTCAGAATATAGATTAGGTTCATTTCTTTGAAAATCCATAGGAAAATGTGGGATGAGAACTTGATCTTATAACGTATTCAAATTCCCATGGAAGTTCTGAGCGAGTCTTCTGTTATTTCCAGTCATCAAAAATGTCTTTTTGCAAAAATCAGACCAAAAAACAATAAATTACTGAATATTTTGTAGTACTTAGAGAAATTATCCTTCTTTTCTCATTTTTTCCCCAATTTTCCATTGAGGGAAAAAAAAGTAGAGGACCAACTATCAGCAAAAGACCGCATCTGCTACCATTTATCCAGTCATCTTCTGGACCATATTTCACACAAATTCCATAACTACCACAGAAAGAATGAGACGGGKTTTTTTTTCCAGGAAAAGCTGCAGGGTGAAACTGTCAGCACTGGAAAGGTTTTTTGGAAGGTTTTATTTATGAATTTAGAGAGAAGGTGTTTTGTATATGGGGTTTTGCTGCATTTTAGTTCTTAATGAGTGCAGAGATACTGGAAAACAGAATGTCAATATCTATACATAGACGTCAAGATGTCATGTCAATATCTAATGTTATTTCATCTCTATAGGCTAGCACAGCTCTTTCCCTGAATGAAGCTGATTAAAAATTAGATACATTTTGCATGATCTTTACCAAGGGTAATTCAGCATATCATCCATGCCTTGCCTCTTAACAATACCGTAGATCTTTTACAAGTACCAATAGAGAGAAAAAAACAAAACCAAAACAAACAAAAAAAMCSCCCAAACCACACACACAGCTCTATTAAAAGAGATACTTTTCAGTCCCTGAAAATCTACATTCATGTCTTATCAGATAAATTAAATACTATTTGGCAGCTTTGCCACTACCCCATTTTTTGTTATAACTAAAATTAATTTTGGTATGGAGAGGCCTGTGCACTTTCAGGACTACTACAGYACTGTAGACAACTGCTCTTTAGTAATAAATCACATCCTTTAAACCATCTCAACACATAAAAGAGGCTCATTTCCTTCTTGGGACAGCTCCCTAAACTTCCTCCCTGCATCACCCAGACTCAAAACCAGCTCCAATACTTTAAATTGATTGGTATTTATATATACATATTATCATATATAACTATATACCTTACATAGGATATTGTATGTACGAAAATTATGTGCATTACATAGGATATATTACACATCTCTCCACTAATATACAGGGATTCTTTCAATGTGCTCATTTCACTCTTCTTTTATGAAAAATATCTTGGAAAACACTTTCAAGGAATTGGATAATCTAAATAAGAAAATCAATACTGAAAAAACCCTTCCAATGGTTATTTCTTTCAATTTTTAAACATTTCTTAATAGATTACATTTCCTTTTTCTTTCTGCTTAATTTGCGTTATTTTTTATAAAGGACTCCAATGGTAATTGGAGTTGGGACACCTAAACAAGATGTAAAGAGCAGTGATTTTCATGCAGTACCTATTACCCAGCCGGGAGTCCCAAACCATATTAAACAGGCCTAATGAAACTGCCTGTGTGACAGCATGCTAGGCAGCAAAACTTTTATTCCTCAGGTATACTTAAGTTAGTTTTAAAAYGCATTCCTGTTCCAGTGTTTAAAAAAAACAAACTGATTTTAATTTCTTTCAGTGGTTCTCCCCAATACCTTCAGAGGCACAAAGTCTAAAGTAAGGCGACACAGAAGTTGTTGCATGGAATCTCCTGACTCTCAAATCACTGTGGGCTGTGGCTGCCTCACCCTCCCAGTCCCCTCAGAGTACCCCTGGCAGGAGTGTTTGACTGGCACGTCCATGCAGTGACATTCCTGGGATTGTCATGGTGTGCAGTGGCTGATTCATTCTGGGAAGATTTTCTCCCTGCTGTTTCCTCCTCTTTCATCATCCCTCACTGCATCTTCACTTGAACCACTGAGACTCCTTCCCTTCTCCCAAACTCTCTCCTCCTGCCCATTCCCTCACTTTTTTTACCTTTCCCTTCCATCCAAATCATCATCTGCTCCTTGGGTCTCTATCCAGACAGCAGAGCTGCATGTGCCGGAAGAGCAGCCAGAGGGGGCCTGGAATCATTACAAACTGCAGAGGGTGGCTAAATCTTACAAACAGATATGGCACAGTCAAGAAATTCATTTCACGTGTGGCTGATCTGGTTACCAATGTCTTCATGGTGGGAGCCTTTGCATCTCCTGAAGGCTACTGCCCACACACCTCTGCTCACCCTATTTCTCCCTAATACAAKTCCATAGTCTAATACAGAATAAACTTAACAAACAAAAGGAAAAAGCATCTAAAAGCTTTTTTAACCTACCAATTTTACAGAACTAGGGTGTAGAGCAATCAAAAAAATAAAGGGAGAAAACACAAAGGCAGGGGGTAGGGACAGTAGACTGACACCACAGCTTGTGAAGAGCTAAAGGTAGGGTTTTCCTTATCTGGATGATCAGCAACCAGGTGGAGAAGGGTTTTCAGCGTGTTGGGCCATAAGCAAGCAGCACCTTATATTGATGGGTATGACTGTAGGCATTTTTTTCTTGAAAAGGAGTTTGGGTAGCAGTCAATTCAGTGCCAGATACCAGAAATTGGAGCAGTAGCACTGAACTGTACAATGCAGAATATAATCATGCATACCCTTCAAAGTGCCCCTGAAAAATCTTCTTTTTATTCTCTAGCTACTTTAAAGATACCCTTAGAAAATGGACTGTAAATTCTGAGAAAGGCCAAGGAAGGCTATACAGGAAGTTAGTTCTGCCATTACCYCCTTCCCCAAAAGACACATGCTAAAATAAGGCGTCTCTTTCCTCATCTGGTAAGATTCTGAGATAATGAAAAATACTGCAAGGGACTCGTGATATAAGAGAACTCATACAGCAAAACAATGCTACTGCCAAGTAACAAAAATATGTAATATACATGTTCTGCTGTATACCTTAAAAGTTGTTTTCTGTACACACCCTTCCCTAGGTGTGAGAATTACATTTGCCAAGCTTATCCTGGAAGACATTAGATATATATTGTATGTCTCTGTACTTAATGTAATCTTGGACTACAATGTTGAACAGCCTGGCTCTACAACTTCTACCACTCACCATACTCACACCAAAGCACAGAACTGCAGGAAGTGGATGAATTCACATGATGCATTCAATGTAGTTTTTTTATTAGAGAGAAAAAAAAGTTATTGTCTCACTTTCTTTATAAGTATTTGCTATAAGTGATATGTGTCTGTGTGCACCCTGATTTCATTCACAGAAGCAGCTTGTACTGCCACTCTTTAGGTAGGAAAATGTTTAATAACTGTAAAAAAAACCCCTCCGTTTTCATCTCACAACAAAATAATAATAGGTAAATTTAACCATAATTTCAAATAAGCATGATATATCTGTTACCATAGACATTTCCCTGAACTTTCAGGTGATCYTTGTAACAATAATATAATGAAATACTACTTCACAAACACAAATCACAAAAGATAGCTACCTTCCAAGGTACTTAAAATCTTTCTCATTCTCCATGTTTTTAGTTAGCTCTATCCACATAACATTCATGCAACAATAGTGTACTTGTCACACTGCACTGTGACATATATTAAGCACAAGAAAAAAGGGTGCTCAGGATGTACTCAGTCCTGCTTTACGTAAAAAATGCATGGACCTTTGTGAATTGTTTTAACCTTGAAATGCAAAGTTATAAATAGCTACATTTAGTAAGCAGATGCAGTAGATCAGGAAAGAGGCTGTGTGAAGGAGGCAGTCACTAACAAAGGAACATCCTGCAATTTGATCAGATCTGCCAGTAAGAGTAACTGCTATTGAATATCACACTCTGCTGTCTCAGAGGCAGCACACCAGCCTGAATGGGTTTTATTAATAGGTTATTAACCTGAATATTGCAGACATATCCAAAGATGTGTCTTCCCCATTTTCCTGTGCCTGTGTTGAAGGGGATAGCAAAACCCATTTTMTGTAACAATACAAAATATCCATGTGCTTGTGCTGAGAACAACTGGCTGAAACACCGCTGACCTACATAGGATTAGTCCTATTGTGCTAGCAGAGATTCAAAGATTCAGGGGGAGAAGGGGATGATGGAGAGGAGTTTTGGAGACATGCAGAATATCAGCTAACACACAGACATTTTCATACCGGATTAATGAAAGTAAATTTGCTCACAGGATTCTACATTAGCACACTTCTGGCAGAGAAAAAAAAATGGACTTCCTTAAAGTGAGAAATAAGAATACTTACCTCTCTCTTGAGTGTCCAGGGAGGCCACTACCTAATCATTACAAGGTTTTTTTAATAGTATGCACTCATATTGAAACTGGGGCCTGCAAACTCACCCAAATAGGCCCTGAGAAATAAGAGGATCATGAGTTTCTCTCTTAATTTCCAGGTGGTAACAATCTGTGTCAGAAAAGCACTCTCATATCTCCCATTACCAGATTATCTCCACACCTTGCAGCCTGTAATGAACATAACCTCCCCTTGCCTTTGCTACATCAGAAGAGCCTGTTGTTCCCATCCTGCAGCTCCAGAGGCAGCTGAGCACCTGGCTTACTGATATCCCAAACTTAGCKGGGCTGGGAGAGTTTGTCATGGAGAATCAGAACGTTGTGGCAGYGAAGCCTTTCTGGTAGCCTCTCAGAGAACCTTCAGCTCTCTTCCCACAGCTGAGTCCCACTAACACAGCAGCTCYCTCAGTGTTTCATAGGCACAAGACCATTCCTGCCAGGTGTATGGCAAACCTCTCCCTTCTTTATTCTTCTTAGTCGCATCATTTAACATCCCTGAAATGTAACTTTTCAGCTTGGGAGAACTTTCCTCATAGAACTAGATACTGAACAAAATTCTAATTATGCAAATCTCACTCATGTTGACTTTGTGTTGAATTTTTTATTGCTCTATTGTTTGCCCTTTCAGAAGTAATTTTTTTTAATGTACGAAAGCAGTATAGTAATGTTTTAGCTCCACTATGAAAAGTGAGAAACGGGTATGAATTGGGGCAATTTACTTTAGCATTGTAGAGTTCTGCAAAATTTGAATCCACGCATTTATTCATATGTATAGAGCATGGTTTTGCCTTTTATTTTTGCATTCACACCTACACATGTATAGTACAGCAGATCATATGTGCACTATACTCTAAGACAATCTGTGCTTTTTCTGTATTTCCTTTCAACTTCAGTATGAACAAGGTTTCCATCTGTTCCTGTGGCTGTCAGCCTGCAGACATTCTAATTCTGTGATCACCTGTTCTCATGTATTCCTCATTTCTCCCAGTGTTTCTTCTCCCTTTCTCAGAAAAGCCTATATGCTTCTGACGTCTGCTCACCACCATTATCTTTTATGAACTCCCAGGCAAAAACCCATTCAGAGATGCTGTCAATGCCAACTGCTCTGTCAAAATATTACACTTGGCAAGTCTGACAGCCTGCAATGTGCTGACCTTTATTGAGCCAGTGCCCTTGAACAATATCTTTTTCTTCACTGCTCCAGTACAAAYTAACTTCAGTTTTTCTTAGACAACAACGTGACTTAATAGAATCCGATAACCATTACTGAACTGACTGCCCGCACATGAGATAGGGACTAGTGCACTCCTTATTTAGTCAGTGAGAAATTCAGCTGAAAAAATAATGGCTTGACTCATCTAAGTATTGAAACTAAAATATTCCTGCATTTTCAGCAGCAGGAGACTGAAATGTCTTTTCCCAAGATCACAACAGGTGTGATTGAATTCGGAGGGGACATTTGGACACTTCAAATCCCAATGCGCTTCCTCAGATGCAGGACCAGTTTTTCAAAACTTACACTCTTGCTCGGTTAGGATCCAACCTGTAGGTTCATTCCTGAAAGGAAGAAATCTACCTCATTTATCAGAAAAATAGCTTGGAAGCGAGAGAATTCACAATCTTCCTGGAATGTATTTATCTTGTACAAAATAAATAAAATTTCCATTAAATGTCCATAAAACAAGTAATCTCATTCACTCCAGAAAAACAAGATTTGGCAACTTTTGCTACTGCTGTATCAATATTCCTTCAACACTTTTTCTATCAAAGTTCTAAACAGATAAAGGCACGAGGGCCTTCCTCCATAGTCTCCTACATTTTCACAGCTCTGGGATTAAACGGTGCATAAACTGTAAGCACTTCATTTGCAACTGTCAGGCTAATGAACACAGAACTGCAGAATATTTCTCTAACTGGAGGTCTAATTAACTCATAAGAAGTGATAGTAAATGATCCCATGGCACTTGAGCACTCTTGGGATGTAYAGAATTTAACAGTGTTTTCACCTGTATTACCCGTAGCAGCTGCCCACATTTTTGCCATCCTAAGAAGACATCATATTTAATTTAAGACAGAAACACTGTATAATCTCTATCACGCATACAAAAAAATTGTCATGGAATGCTTCTTTTACCTTGCATTTTAACACAACCAAAACTGAGTATCTTACTCTGGGAAAACTGGTGGGTTGCCTTTGGTTGTCAGAAAGAAATTTTCATTTTTCAAGTGCACAGCTAGCTGCACTATGATCATCTGAAGGCTTATGAGAATCAAGACTTTTCTTGTGSTTTCAATGGCACTTGATTTCACAAACGTGAACCAAAATGTTTGCTAAAATTGTGATTATCACAATAAAAAAGAATATAAACCCTATACTGAAGGTAGATCATATTATGCTGGTGATTACTCCTGTTTACACTTAAACTCAAAAGCTGTATGGGTCCCATCTCCTCTAATATGGAAAGYCCAGCACAGTTTTATCAGTTATTTCAATTTACTTATTAAGGATCTGAGAACGCCTTTCAGGAAAAGAAAGTATAAAGAAAAGATGAAAAATTATGAAAGGGGTAGGGTGTAGGGAACAAAAATAGGAGGGTTTTTTCTTTTAAAAGAGTGGTTTTCTTAGGGAAGAAAAAATAGAAGGACAATTATTCTCTTCCTGTAGSAAACAATTTCCAATTATGAGCTATCAGCAGGAACCTCATTTTATTCCTTATTGTTATACGGTGTCAAGAAGACCAGATTTACTACAACTGTCAATTTTTGTTTTAACCAAGGTATAGTTCTCTCTACCTTTTAAAGTGGACTTAAAATGAGGAAATAAATATCAGCTGTAGTGCATTGCTGACTGTGGTGTGTAGTTGAACCATCACAGTAAATATTTTAATGAAGACTTGAAAAACAAGCTGCAGTATTAGTAATGCAGTAATCATCTTCAGGTTGTTTGCGTTTTTAGCTCCAGCTTTCTTCACTCGGGGGACTTTTTTCAGGAGGGTTTTACTAAAATCATTTCCTGAGCCTACAGGAAACTCTTAATTACCTAACCTTGATTTTAACCATTGCTAAAAGAGAATCAATTTCATCTTCCAAACAAAATAGGTTAATTTAGCTCAGAGAGTGTGTCTGAATATTAATTGTGTCTTATTTACATATTCTTCATGATTAGCAGGCATGTAACACGGGGGAAAAYAAATTCAAACAGCCCTTGAATGAATGGAGGGAGAAAAAGAAGGAAACAGAAAACCTTCCAAGGAATGGTTAAGAAAACAGGATAGGTAAAATTGCAGTACTCCCTGCACAAAGATCCTGACCACAACTGCATACATTTGTTCTGTGTTGGSAAATATATTTATAAAAATACCATCCTGCATTTATAAAAAAAGATATCACTGCTGCTACTGACAGCAAAGGTTATCTCATTAGTCAAACCCCTGGCATTCCAGTCTCAGGCTATCATCAAAAAGACATATATGGATGCATGGAACACACCATAAATACGTGCAATGAATTATGATTTTGTAACAAGCCAYCCCAAGAGCTCTAGTTTGTGTAAATATATTTCATTTTTCTATGGAAATATACACGTGTCTAATCTGATGGTTCAGACTTTCATGTTTGCTTAGSCTCTGTACAGTTTTACAGGGATCAGTGTCACAGCACAGCTCTGGCGTTAATACAGTCACAATGTAACCCTGTTCAGAAGTTGTAACACTCTGTTATCTTACTGCAAATGTAAGGATTGAGCAATCTTTCCCATGGCAATTGGTTGAGCTATTACAAGTGTTTCATTCATATAATCTCATTCACCATTTAGGGTTTGAAGCTTTCCCCAAAATTAGTGACTTTGTGACCAAACCAGTTTTGCATTACACAACATATAAATTGGATAAATTATATGTATAAATTMCAAAGCATTAATATTGCTTTGTATCTTTACATATACACACACAAAATACAAAAGCTCTGAGCAGTTTTGCTAAATATCTTAAATACTAAGACATTCCTCTTCCTCAAAATCTTTGCACTGTATTACAGATTTGGTTTTTGAGAGATGAACAGAACAAATCTTTCTTCATGACTGAGAATATCTGTAAAAATTACATCTTCCGTAACCATTTCCCAGTTAACTATTTAACTTAATTAATCAATAAATGGGCTAGGACCAGAGGGACATCAAGAAGAAGTCCCTCCTAGGAAAAGGAATGAAAAACAAGTACAGTTTACAAAAACACTTCTTTTCTTTACAGAAAATTCCCTGGGAAAGGAATTTCAGAAAACCAAAACAKCTCAGGCATGAAACCAGGGCTACACACTTCGTCATTTGTTATTTGTAGCAGGGCCAAATACAAGGGCAGGGCCTGCAGGCACAAACTGCTGGATATTCTTTCTAAATACTCTGAAATTAAAAAGGACAACACATGGACTTTGGCCTGAAAACCCTCTGCCACAGAAATGRCATTTGATCTCTTATGTGCTAGGAGCTCTGGGAGAAGCTCTGCTTTGTCCTGCTCCTTTAGTGGTAAGAATGAAGAAAAAGGTATGCTCAGAACAAGACAGAGAAATGATCAACAAAGAGATTGAACAATAACATGKGATTTTCCAAGGCAGGAACTGCTAGAAAATTTAGAGTAGAACATCAGCAGTGTGAAGCACTAGGAAAGCAAAGGGGGATTGGTATACATTGGGATGCCTAGATGTTATGCAAATTAAATAGTAAGGAGGGAGCTAAAAGGAGAAAACTATTTTTAAATATCCAAGGAAWAGTTTTCTCCCTTAAATTTCCATAAAACTTGAAACAGGTTAAACTATGCATTCGTACAATTTCAGGCTGCTTAGAGTGTTATTGGTTTCATTAGCACCATGCTCTGACCAGCTGAGTTAATGCTTCTCATTTGTGTCCATGTGTATCCGCCTACTTATAYTTGCCTGTAAATCAAAGACTGTTATAAACAAAAAGAAGCTCATTCACAAATGTTTCTGGTATCTCTGGACAGCTCTTTTTAAATCAGCTAAAAGTTTTTTTGATTAAATAATGTTCATGAAACAGCAAACATGAACTCAGCTGCCTGTCACAACAGGGAATAAGCAGATGGGTGATGCTGACAATGGCGAGGTCCCTGTACACCCTGGGGTGTTCAGTGGAGCAGCGAGTGAGTGAGAGCACTGTTAGTCCCAGGAAGGGGCACTTCACAGTCAGTCAGGTCTGGAACGATTCCTTCTACTTACAAGGTTTCAAACTAGAAGTTACACAGGTGGTTAGACTGGGCAATCACAAYGATCTCTTTGCAGAGAGACTACAAACTACAAATAGAAGAAGCATTCAGCATTCTGTTCAAGTTGCCTACTTTTTCTCTTAATTCCTTTTGATCTTTTTCTTTAATCCGCTACAACCAGTTGTTCAAGTCTCAAACACATACATATCTCTACCCCACTAAATTTATAGCTTGTGTTTTTCTTTCCATCCAATGCCAATTTGATGCTAATCTTTTTCTTTAGCTTTGATTTGTCAGCTCATGCTCCTTTTTAAGTGTACTTTTTATGTAAGCATATGAACAAAGGTATCTCTTTATCTACCTTTCATCATTTAAACCATGCCTAGACTATAAGCTTTCCATAAAACAAAACCTGAAGTTCAGTGACCTTGAATTAAATGTTCCATTACTACAGGGCCTAAGAAGTTGGAGTCCTTCTAAAYGTAGTACAAAGCTGTCTTGAGTAGTTTGTGCTTCTGCAAGAATTATTTCATTGTTTCTACCATTAGGGTTTCAAAACCCCATTGTTCTTCCCGTGTGTGATTAAAGCAAAGCAATGTTTCAATGAYTTCTTATACCAGACTTGTACTGCTTTCACAACTAAAAAAAAAAATTCTGGAAGGGAAAGGGAATATTTTCTGAATTTCTAAACTTAATGATAGACACAGATTAAAAAAAGAAAAAGTCCAACAACAACAACGAAAACCAACCAACCAAAAACACTTCCCCAAAAAACTTCAGCAAAAATCCAAACCACCCAACACTGGTGGGATGACTGCCAGCACATCTAATATAGCAAATGTAGACAAACTTATGTTACCATGTAAAAAATTATCAGAGGAGGTAAATATCCATTAAGCAGCATTGCAGCACTGTCTGGTTTTTTCTGTGTTTAGTTCTAAGAGAAATAAGCAGTTGCCTAAGGCTGGCAAGATATTCTGGTCTCATCAGTCCTTCCTCCCACAATCCCCACATCTTTTTCTCATTCTGTCAACACTAAAGCAGGTACAAGTGATGTGAAGCAACTGCTGCTACTGATATTACTCTATGCAATGTGTGTGTGGTGTGCACATGTGTGAGAAGAAAAAGCATTCTAATGCCTTTATGAAAATTACAGCTTTTAAGCTTTTCTGAATCAAAACTGTCTTTAAAAAGAATAAAATATTTTCAGAGACATACACCACTGTTTTCATCATCCTTTGCTGCTCACTAATGTCCACTTCCCTCATAAAATCAATAATATAATGTATACACAACCATGGGTCAGAGTGTAAGAGCATCCATGCATTGCAAAGTAGAAGGAATTGCCCAAAGAAGCAATTAAAAATAGCCTTTCCAGAGAGRTACAAGTTGTGGGACAGTCAGCCTAATTTTGAGCCAGTTAAACTGAGTTGTATTGAAATGCAAATATGTTGATTCCACAAGTGTTTCTGTGGATACCTGTTAAAGAATATTCCTTCAAAACCTATTATAGAGTACATTGGTTTTGCATCAAACCATACATGAGAACACAATAGGCTCTGTTAAATAAAGATAAAGGAGAGGAATAACCTTGTTAAAGGCATGACTGTATGAAACAAGGTTGTGCATTTACCACTATTTGACTGTAATTATGACATGTAGAAAAACAGTATGTTCCTGGGGAATTAATACAGTGGTTGCTGAATTCTTTTATACTTAAACCACTGTTCATTTTGGTTTTAACAGTTTTTGTTTCCATTTCAGTGCTTTGGAGGCCTTTATTTAATACATGGCAATGTAAGTTCAGTAAGCACATGCCAGCAAGAAGGAAGTAA
Organism: Mixornis gularis; assembly: GCA_003546035.1. Taxonomy (NCBI): domain Eukaryota; kingdom Metazoa; phylum Chordata; class Aves; order Passeriformes; family Timaliidae; genus Mixornis; species Mixornis gularis. Next base: position 756,329 of record QVAJ01000070.1, read on the forward strand.
GCAGGGTAAATGTGTTATTTGAACTCTGGCTGTAAGGGCTCACTGAGACTTTGTGGCCAATGGACAGCAGTGAACAATGGAGATGTGCAGGTACTTGGGAGCACATCCAAGACATTTTTTAATTTAGCTTCATTTAAGTCTAGTTTGCATAATCATTTCAACAGAGACAAATAACAAAACAGGAAGAACTTCAATAAATTTCTACTGAGGCACAGTCTAACTTTTTTATTGATAGTGGTGTCCTGAAAAAATAACCAGAGCTTCAATTAAGATCAGGTCAGAAAACAAGCAACTTAACACTATAGMTATAGGAGAGAACACTGGGCAACAGAGTGACACAACTGTCAAAATGGGGCCRTTGCAGAATTTCTATAGCTCTAGATTATTTAACTCCATCACCAAARTTCAGCCAGATAAACTGAATATGATAATTAACATGAGCAACTGAAAACCTCCAGACAGCATATCCATTTACAAAGAGTCCTCTCCCTTTACATAATCCACTCTGTTGTTAATTAAATTGTGCTGACYGGCAAGACCATTAGCTGCAAGTTTCTTAGCTAGCAAGGTGTCCTATGGGATGTTAACTGCTTTGCTTCCATGGGAGACTAAGGAAGATGGGAGATGGGAGTATTCTAMCTGGGCTCTCTTTGTTTCTGTAGGACATGCATCTTTTGAGGGAGAGGCTCCTTCTTGTTATACTTTTTTTATTAGGTTCTGAAATCTTGATAGTAGGTGAGACCTACRGATAATTCTGAAAAATAATTGTTGCCCTGGTATAAATTCCCAGTACCGTTTACTCCCAGGAAATGAGTTTTGCACTGTGTGTTTCAAATGCATCCTTGTTCCTTTTAATGGCAAATGATTAAATAAATAAATAAATGTTGAGGAGAGAAAAATTTCCCAGCAAAAGTTTACCAAGATTTATRGTATAAATTGAGGTTTTTGAGTCCCTGACCTCTGATTTAGTTGCTGTATTATTTATATTGCTGAATTCCCAATGTTTATCACTATCTATATTGAAGTGACATCACATTCCTTTTTCTGATACAAATTAGATTTAAGTCAGAGCTCTTAGCTTCAAACCATTCTGAAAAGCCTGAGGATRTATTGATTGTCATAAGACACAAGGCATCAGTTTTTCACCTCTTCCAGACTGTTACTTAGASAAATACCACTAGAAGGAATTGTCTAAATGAGTTTAAAATGTAGATTGTGGTCAAAATAAGCAATGCAAGATACCAGATCCTTTCAGTTTGAGAAACAGATATAAATCTCCTTGACTCTTGACATTTCTGTTTCCAAAACACAAGACACAAACTCAGCTAACCTCTCTCAGCAGCTATTTTACTCCAGTGGCTTCACAGCCATCTGTTTCTAGTGTCAGCAGTGTAACAGAATTGAAATTCAGACTCCATCCTGAACAGGGAGATGAGACTTTTGAATAAACACCATCATCCAAAATATGTCCCACATCTCCAGAGCAATAATAGCAGGGAAGAAAAGAGTGTTGAGTTCTGAAAATGGGACATTCCTCCAGTTGCAATGATTCACTATTTTGTCTTGAATATATTGCTCACATCTGACATTGTCTTTGGACGGGCCTTGAATTTCAGTGCCTACAAAATATAAATCGCTTGTACATGTTCTGTTTACTCTGGATTAAATTGCCATGGTTATAGTGCAATCAGGGAGTACAGAAAAAGCATGAAGCAAAAAATGGATCAGAGAAAGCTAACACATGGTCATAGAAGAAGAAATGATCAAAGAAAAGGAGGTACACTAACAAGAAGAAAGGAGTTTCATTTCAGTAGTTTCTGGGGCTGAAACTGCTAATTTTGCAGATCTCTGCATACAAATTAAGCACTGCTTCAAAYAGTATAATCAAGAACCACTCTGTGCTTCATAGTCTCGAGAGGAGCATAACTAGAAATGTACAGAGGGCAAAATGGCCGTTTCAYTAAACAAATGAGATTTGAAAATACATATTCATTCAGACTGTAAGTGAAGACTGAAGTCTTCAGAATTCTTGAAGCAATAAAAAMCCCTTGTGTTTACATGGGATTACTAGTATCTAATACCAAAAATAAAGAGCATCAAAATACATTTCAAAATATTAAAATAGACAATTTTGATGATGTTTGAACATTCAGGGTTTTTTTTGTATTGGTGATGAAATACGGCCCTCACCAAGAATCACCACATAGTTCGGCTGCAAGGCTAGAAGTGTTAATGTAAAACTAAATGAAATTATTTTGTCGCATGCTATTCTCTTTTCATGGCTTTTAGCAAAAGGAACATCTGTAAGTCARTCAATTACCATATGTGTGGTAGAAGATAATCACCCCAAAAGGTTCCTTCCAACCCAAAAGGTCCCTTCCAACCCAAACTATTCTGTTAATCCATGGTTGTGGAGATTCTGAGCAAGAATTATAGAATGCACTACTGGGTTGCAGGTGTGCATACAACAGTGAAAACTCAGTAACATCCCCTTGGCCCATGCAATGCTTAAAAGATGCTTTTCTCAGTAATCTATGTCCTGCTCAGACTACTATTTACTATATTTACTCTTCTCCATAACGTCCAAGGAGATGTAGCTCGTGGAAACTTCTGCAGCTGTAATAGTYAGCTGTCASTGATCACATTTTTATAAAWGAAGAAAATTTGGCAATCATATTTTTGTTGGGATTTGTTGCTGTGACAAAGGGTAAGCTCTTCCTGTATCACCTGCAATTGCATTATGAGGGTTGCATTTTGAGCTATGCCTCTTGCATTACCATTTTTAGATGTATTATCCACCTCGGCTTTTTAATAATTACTGTAACTCCTGCTGCAATCATGTATATACTCTGTGAACTCTAGTGGATTTACTTGTTAAAGATAAGCTACTTRGTATAGAAAAGACTTTATAATGAGCCCAGTGTTGGGCAGTGATGCATTGAGACCCACTGCACTAAATTTTCTGGAAGTAGATGAAGACGGCCTTTGGTCCCCACAGATTTGCTGTATAAAAAGAAAAAAAAACTAAATAGAAGTAATAAAGATTGTTCCTTTCCTCCGGGATTTTTAAGGTAATTTATACTAAAAGAAAGATCAGAAGCCAAACCCAACAGCCAACCTATAYATGTATACGAGTTTATAATATAAAAAGACAAAGGACATACTGTAAAATCCATTTTACACAGTAAGAAAAGGTAGAAAGATATCAGCGGCTTTAACTAAAGTAAAACAAGAAATACACAGCAATAATAGTGACTGGCCTCCAGAAGCCAGAAAGATATCACTCCTGCTAGAATGTGTGAATCTTCTTAGGTACCATAATCAAGTCTCTGTCAATGATATACACACTGCTGCAAAATGTCAGCCATGAAGGAAAAGGAAGAAGTACTTACCTTGTTGTAGCAAGGTTCATTATTCCCTCTTCTGACAGGACTGGAGAGAGCAGTTTTCTTTAATACCAAGGTGCTTCAATTACTTTTGCAGCACAAATACATTCCTCTTATTTTCTGCTTCTTTGGCTGTAGAGAAAAGAAAGGATCGCTATCCTGGATTGTAGAGACAATTACTGTGTTTTCCTCTCCACAAGAATTTGGAACCTATGTCTTTGCAGGTGCAATYTTTCAGTCTTCAACCAAAACACTGCAAATTAGTTTCATCAAGTCCTGTAATACTTCTAGCTATAACGTTGTCATGAGTGTTGAATGTGCTTACCCCRGTGCTAAACATGAGAAGTTTTTTCACTCCTACAGACTACTGACACTGCAAATAACACCTAAATTCCACTCTAGGTAGTGCAGTAAAGGCTTGGAGATAAAAGAACACAGAAATGGAATCTCTGTTCATCTGTATATATCCTTTGAAATGTTCACTGCAGGTAGGCTAGGAAGAAAGCAATGCTCTCATTATTTCTACTTGCTTTTTTCCTATTTACCATGTAACTTTTAAATATAAACAAACTTGTAAAACCAGAGTGCAAAGTTAACTTGACCAAGCATTTAAATATGCTTGTCTGGTGCTGCTGAACCAAAGGTGATTTAAGAGGAATCCTGCTTAGAGGTAAAACAAGAAAACCCTTTGGTAGCACCATAACCCATTGGTCTGAACACATGGGTAAGATTCAGTGTTAAAGCTTTTACAAAATATCACTACAAAGCAGCCACAGTAAAGATAGAACAGAGAGCAAATGTCCTTTCCAACAGAAAACACAATGTTCATTAATCCATATAAGCAAAAGAATGCAGCATAATTCATCTTATCAACAGCTTATTATGTGAGCATAATGCAAGACTTGAAGTGCCCTAACACACTGTAAAATATAAATGAATATAAAGACCAAACTGGGAACCATGTTATATAAGAGTTAGCATAATAGTTATGAAGGGAGTCATATATATGTATTTATTATCAAGGACACACAAAACCACTTAGATCTATCCTTGATTTTTCAATACGGTTTTGTTCTATTAAGGACACAAAGACGAACTGTGCCAACAGACAGACAAGCATGGGCAAGTGCATGACAAAACTAYGACAGGGTGAAAATTTCCAAAGCATTCACATTTGTCTTTTAACATCTGAATTGATATTTTCAACACCAATGTTTCCATCCACTCACAGCTGAAAAGTAACCAAAAGCTTTCAAAACACTTACTGTAAATATTTCTTTTCAACTGCATAATATATGAGTGCTCCCATAGTCCACCTTTGACAAATGTCCTGAATAACACTTGCACTGACAGAAGTGCAAGAGTAAACAGCGGGAGTGACTCATATTACACAAAGCTTCTGGGAGGACATTTGCCCCACATAGTTCACGCTAAAGTGAAAGAGAATCATCAGCTGGATTAAATAACTGAGAAATTACAGAGACTTCTGAAACAAAGAAGCCAGCCTCAAAAGAATTATTGAAGCAGGAACATTTGTAAGAGAGGGGGGACCTGGAGGTTGACATCAAACATGTTTTGATGGTGCCACAAGCAGCACAGCCTCTGCCAAGGCCTCACAGAGCATCTTCATCATCAGACACGATGAGCAGTCACAGTCCCACCAGGARAGTGAGACTTGGGGTGCACCAAGCAGGCACCCAAACCTGAAGGGGMGACACATCACTCAGGGAGAGTGGGGAGCTCATGGGAGAAGGRGGTCTGAGCCCATCACTGAGGGCATGATTAGCTACAAAGGGTATGTCGAAATTTGTGGGTATTTGTTAACATTTTGTAGATGCCTAGTTTTGTGGATTATCTGATATTGATTCTTAATATATAGTTCACTGATTGTTAATTATGTGTTAAGTCTTCAAAGAAGTGGTTTGATCCTGATTTTGGTTTAGAATATGTGATCTGAGCTCTGTGAAGTATAGTTTCACACATCTCAATATTTGACTTCTTTTCTCCCTCATGTATCAGCTGGACAAAGTTTATAGATATGAACTCCTACCAGTAAAAAGAAAAAAAAAAAATTCAGGTCAAAAGTTTTCAGCTGGTGGTAGTGGCACTTTCTGTGTACATGATACCACACACTTCACAAGATTACTTTGAAACCTGAGAACAAGCAATCCCTAAATTCCATCTGTTACAGACAATCATACAACTAATKTTACACTTTTTAAAAATTCCATAAAAATTATTTAGCTATTGCTCAAAACACTTCCAGAGAAAGCTAAATATAAGTAGCATTAAGGAAACTCTCCCATCCAGGAGCCACTCTTGCAGTCCTACTCCCACAGCCTCAGCTGGACAGAAGCCCCTTTGCAGCTGTACCTCCACACTCACACAGTCAGACCAGGTTTCCATAGGTTTCCCATAGCAGAGYCTCAGACATMCAGATYCTTCAAATGGTTTCATCTTGGTGCAATAACTAAACAACAAAACAACAGCTCGAGCTGRTGCCTCCAAGGAGTGACCCTGATAAAGGAATGCCTGAGCTTTTATCCCCTCACAATCTAAGTGTGCAAAAGTCTGGGGTCCTCAGCTCCTGCCGTGTCCCTGAGTGTCCCTTACCAGGTCCCCAGTCCTTTGTCACTCAAAGGATCAGCAGTTCATGGATTCCTGTCTCAGGCTCCCACCACCCAGAGSTCAACCTGYGGCTCCCATTGCAGCTGCACCCTGAGCTGCCTGCACCAAATGTACTCCTCAAGTTAGTAATTCTATTTGCCGTGGACAACTCAGAGCATTTAAGTGAAGAATATTTCAGCTTCTTGAATGGGAACTAGTTCTGGAGGCACATTATGTAATCTTTCTGAGAAAAGTCTATCCCCGTTCAATTTTAGGGACTTCTGTGAACTAATTTAACTGCCATGATTTCAGTTTCCTCACCACTGGGGAGGATGCAGTAACACTGCTTACATTCAGCTCCAAAGGTAGTACCCTTTAGCTGTCTTCTTCAATCCAGGACAGCCCATGAGTCTGMTGGTTCCCTCATTTAATGACTGAGTAGATTAATCAGCTCATAGAACTTGTTAAAACTAGTCAAGAGAGAAGAGGAATGGGGATAATKGGCTAAATCCTAGCTTTTGAAAATATCCAGGGCTCTGATTCACGACTAAGGATAGCTTGCATCGAGGTGGCTATCCTGCAGTCCTGCTCCAGCTGACCACAGGGAAAGTGCAACTATTTTTGTGGCAGCTGCTGAATAACCACAAATTAYGGCCTGATGTATTACAGAAACCCAGAGGGTAGTCTCGGTTTACCTCAATACCCTGGGCTCTAAGACTGTGATATTTCAACTTCCCCTTGTAGAAATACCCAAACAGCTCAGTGCATTCTGCTTCTGACAAAGAGGGGTAGGAGCTGCTACATCCATGTTCCATTATGTGACTCACGCTTCTTGCAACTGCTACTGCAATAACAATTTAACAATAATGCACGGAAGTTTCAAWTATTTATAGAGTTACTTTTTAAAAAATATTTAATTAATTTCAAATAATAGAATTTGTTTCTAGTTTACTTCAGGTTATTTATTCACCACTCCCAGATTTGTCTTATGCTGGCCTTTTGTTTTTTATACTACATATCTTGCATTTTCCAGGTCAGATGATTATTTTAATTGCAGTTATATACTACTAATAAATACCACTACTAAAACAGTGTATTTTAAAAGCTGAAAATTATTCCATCCATGGCAAATCCTCAGTTACAATCACACTACATCTTTTCACATAATTCTCATGAAATCAAAATGGGATTTACTACTAGAATTTTCCCACACATTCAGTAGCTTACTCCTTAATCCTGCAATTACAACACAAGATACCTCATTTGTTTATCACTGAAGACTGGATGGGCTTAATTATAACAGGTTTGATAAACCCAGTGTGTTCTTCATGAGTTCTCTCTCACACTGAAAGAATTTTCACACAACTGTAAGGAGTGAAGGCTGAGACAGATCATGTAGAAATGTCCCATGTCTCCCTTCCTTAAACAAGGCAGAGGGAGGGGCCTGGACACCCAAACAGCTGTGTGCAATTGCTCAGTCTCACCTATCAGTACAGTCCTGTTTATGCTGATCTCATTCTTACAGGAGAGCTTTCAGAAGACAGTGTTTCCAAGATGAATATTAAATTAATAGAACAGGTATTGTGAATCCAAGGTAGTTTAGAAGTGCATGGCAACTGTAGTGTAGAATAGATCTATTTAATAGCACCTGCAAATCACCATCCACAAGCATTTATTCTCCCAGCTCTGCAATGCAGTGCTGTGGGAAGGAAGAAGCCTAGTGATTCCCTCAGTCTGGGAGCACCATTAACAGTATATCAACAGGCTTAAACAATGTGCAGTGTTCATAGTCAAACTCACCCAAGCAAGTCTTGAAAACAAAGACTAGAATTTTTTTTCCTGACTCTAGAACACCCTGGTGTGATCTTCAACACAATTTTCAGTCTAAATTCTGTGAGTTAAAACTGAGTTTGACCAAGACTACAGTAGAGAGAGCACGCACAATATTGTTGGGAACTGAATTTTACACTACTTACTTCTGGAAACAAAATGGGGAGTTTTAAGTAATGGGGAGGGGAGGGGGGGTGTTTGGGATTTGTTAGGGTTTTTTGGGGGAGGGTTGAGGGTGGTTTGTTTGGGGTTTTGTTTGTTTGTTTGTTTTCTTTTGGTGTTTGGTTGTTGGGGTTTTTTGGGGGGGTTTTTTTGTTTGTTGTTGGTTTTGTTGTTGGGGGGGGGTTTGTTTGTTTTTTGTGGAGTTGTTTTCGGGGTTTTTTGGCATAGGAAGCAACAGAAACTTTTTAGAGGATTTTAGCCACAGTTTGTAGATTCCACTGCTCTGAGTATTTAGAATTCAGGCAGAACATAATTTTAGATCTAAATTATACGTTAGCTAAAAGTAGGCACAGCAAATTTGAAACACCACTGCTCTTAGTCCTAATCCACTCTATGTCTTGCAGTTTATGATGTATCCCAGAAGTTTCAGCTACAGGTGCTGCTTCACCATTCAAATCAAAAAGTGAAAGCAATGCACATTGTGCATCTGAAAACTCAACTTTTTTCAAAATCTACTATCTTTGCTGAAGAAAACTGTGAATCAAGTGTAAAAATGTACTATGTTAAAACACCATAAAGTAATGAAAAAAATAAGTTTGAATGAAAAAACTCTTGCAGTGGACCCATTACGATTAGCTTTGCAAAGCAAAATGATCTGCAGTAGAAAATTGGAAGGAAGGAAATTAATATCACATTCCTTTCCTAAAGATAATATCAAAGCTGCTCAATAAAAAAAGATTTTGAAAAAGTGCAAAAGCAACAGAGACAGAGGCCAAGTCTATTTGCAATTCAGTACTCAGCTCTTCAGCAGTATCTCAGAGAAGAAACAATAGTAGCTACTTGATGACTTCAAATTATCAACTACTGACTCACTCAGTGTCTTCAGCAGAAAATGGACAATAGCTGATTTAAACCTAATCTGTTAAAATCTGTACTTGTCCTTACTGGCAGAGAAAGCAAATAAAAATTAAGCTATTCTTCCTTCCTGTTTTGTATGTAATAATTATGGCAGTGGAAGGCATTATGATCTCGAGGAGCATCCTAAACTGCGTAAGGATTGCCACCTGATAATAGCATCACAGCTACTATAACACATGGATTTTTAGACATATATTAACTTGGTGTCCTAGTGGTCCCTTCTGCAATTTCTATTTAAATGGGATTTTTGCAAGGTTGCTGAAGGCAGTGGAATGTTCCCACAGGTCACAAAGGACAGATATAAGCACATAAGTGATACTGCTGAGGACTCAGGGTGGTATTCATCCCATGACATTGCACTCGGCTGATGATCTATGACTACAGGGATCCTTTGCCCCCACTTATAGCTCGTTCCAGCATTCCTCCTTTCTTCCTACTCTGCAAATGAAGCACTGTGAATTGCTGCTTCATCATCCTGACACCTTGCACCAGCTCACTGCATTGTCTGCCACAGCTACCCAAATTTGAAATATACTTCTGCTGCTTTGGGGCTCTATCAATACACATCAAAGTAAAAGGAAAGGAAGGAATAAGATTTTTTCACACATAGGTAATACATTGATTCTGTGAACATAAATTCCATTTGTAAAACCCCTGTATTCACTTCCACATTTTTTCYAAAGGATTAGCACCAAAAGGATTGCCAAGCACCACAGACTTTTTAAAACCCAGCCTGAAGTTCATTATGGACTGTAAATKAAAATCTCACCTCCCTGAGAATTTCCACTGTAAATCAGTCTGACTGCAGCTACAAATATTCTGCCAGAAATTATTTTAATGGCTTTCCTCTTCTACATAAGCATTTCCTTCTCACAAATTGTGTTTCATATATAAATATGTGATTTGAGAAATAATCTGGTTTAGTCTAGGAAAATAAACATTTTTTATAAACTTCTTAAATCTTAGTGCAGTATTAAGAAGTATGACACTTTTGGCTTTTTCTATGTACCATTCATAGTTAATTTGAAACAAAAGGCTTCTCATACCAACACCTTTACCACTGAAAACCATRCATGGCATTGTAGATGTGGTAAGCAAGCATTAAACTGATAGAAGGAAGCCATTACTTCCTTATTAGACCACACATACATTGATAGACCTTAATTCTTATTCAACTTTGAATTTTGTACAGAAAACACCRTTTAGGATGTGTCATGTACACTGAGACCTGACTGCTGTCATTTGAGGGGTCCCAACCCAACGATCAAAGTTCTCTATTCATCTCCAAAGTGGACAGAAACATGTTAGGGGAGAGTACCCAGTAGCCTGTGACAATGTGTAGCCACACTGACCTGAAGGCACCAGCACCTTGTCTGTGCTTGGCCTTGGCTGCTGCTGCAGACACAAAGGAGGGTGGCAGGGCAGCTGTGGCAGTGAGCCCTGTGTCAGCACCTGAACTTTGAGAAGGGAGCAGAGATTACTTCCCCAAGAGTAGGCACATGTTACCGTTCCAGGATAAAACAATTACAAACTTTGAGCCAATGAATATCCCTTCTTAAATGGTGTGATAAATTAGAATCAGTGGTTTCTTTTGCACATTAAATGGACACAAAGAAAAATRTCATTTCCGTTTATGCCACTTGCCACATTCTCTTACTTAACACTTAAYTATCCCAGCAATGTTTATTTTCCTCCTTCTCAGCAATGAAATCTGATTATTTAAAAGGAAATTAACTTAATTACACACTTTCATTGATGTCTATGCTCCGTTTTTTTCATGCAGTTCAGAGTGTGTAATTTTTCATTTCCTTTTGTATTAAAAAAAAGCATCTGAGAGATCAGAGTTAGAAGGACCAGTAAAGTCTGGTATATTCACACATCACTTTAGGATACTCCAAGGGAATAAAACATGATATGAAATTTCAGTCTTACTGAAATAAATAGTGAAATTACCATCTTCTCTTTCCAAGTCTCTTCCACCTTCTGTTGCCAGTTGGGCCTGGTTGTTTCACCTCTCCTTTTCATTATATCTGACACTACCTGCTGGAGCTGCAGGCTTTCAGTTCCCTGCTGTAACTCCATACTCTCACATGCAGGTCTGGAGCCTMTTCTCTCTCCTCTGAGCAGGCTCAGAAGAAGCTGGTACAGAAACAACATCTCCTGCCTCTTCCTAGTCTTCTTTAAAGAGCATTGACTCTTTTGAGTCATTGACTCATTGATGAGACAATTGACTCCTTGACGAAGAAATTATCTTCATAACATATTTTAACATGTAAACCCAGAGGAAACAGTGCATTTTGATATGATTCTTACAATTTATTTTAATATTTTTTTAAAKAAAGACTTCCATCTGCTCATAATATAACCCTAGACAGACATAACATATTATAAAACAAGTAGACAGAGATTTGAATCAAAATGTTCATAGGAGAAACAAAACACATCTTTCTAAGGAATTGCTCAAGTATGCTGGGCAGTTAAAAATATTTCATACAGCTATTTCAATAAAGCAGTGCAACTAATGCAGTTATTTTAATGGAATACTCAGATTCAGTTGTGGCTCCAGCTGCTTCTATTGAACACAGCCATCAATGGGAAATAATAGAGAGCCTCTTGATTTCAATTAGCTTTGCATCTGAACCAAGATGACATTAATAACTACAGCGGACATTCATAAAAATTTAGGGATGCCATAAAGTCTGCCCTCATGTTTTAGGATCTCTTGGAAACTTTCCTTTGAGGAAGGAAAAACAMTATGTTGCATACAGCTTATGGAACTGCCTCTTGCTGATGGTGCTGAAGTGCCACCAGAGCCTCTAGGCCAGAGGCTGTTACCTGAAAGTGATACAGCTGCAGAGGAGAACCAATCCTCTTACAAACTCACCTGGAGAACATGSCATTTCATATGCCCATTCTGCTCGCCTGGAATCCCTTTTCTGATGCCAGGTGTTGTCTCATCCAGAGTTCCATTTCTTCTTGGAACCTGTGGTTGAGACCTTTAATTTGTAATGTGATCAAATTGCACATGTAGACCAAGCAGGGAAAAGAACAAATTAAATTCTAGGCCCGCATTTCTAGGTAGATTCAAGCCAAAGAGCAATTATTTATCTGATATAGCTCTTCCCCAAGAGCTCAACTGAATTAATGCTTCAACAGGTGATTAAACCATTTCTTTTATTTCCTTCTACAAAATACAACCCCTATTCACCAGAAAGTATTACRAACACTAAGAACATTTGAGCTTGTTCTTACTGAAGTCACCCTAGTCCAAATCACAAATAGCTCAATGAAAGGTTACACATAGCAGCAGAATCCAACACCCATCTCTCTCACCACAGCCCTGTGAAAGAGGATTTCAAAAGGGGTGTATAGAGGCATGAAAAAAATCTATGTGTGTGTATCACACCACAGCTTACAAATAGGCCAAGCTATGGCACTGCACTACAGGACAGCTGATGTGGTTTTGATAGGGTTTGTATCAGGCAAGAAAGGCAGTAAGTTGGATGTCCATTGTTATTCTAATTAATTATTCTTTGCTAATCAGCAGTGAAATTAAATTGTATCTTCAGATCATGGAAAACTAAGTGGTATATTTCATGTGCACTGTCAAAAAACCCCCACTTTGATGGGAAAGCCAGAAAAAAGAAAATTACATTTTTGTCAGGTACTTTTTACTGTTTTCTGCTAAAAAGCAGAAATATGTTTGGCTACGAAACTTTTTAAGAGTTGTTTTTACTCTGTGYAAATGGCAAAGTTGTAGAATTTCTAAATTAAAAATAAATCACAAAACTGCTAGATTTGTATAGGCAAAAATTGCATTAAACTTGATCGTTAAACACAGCTCAATCTGTCATCTWAAAACACATTCATTTCTATTTTCAGTATCCATGTAAAAGTGGATGTGTCTTAGAATAGTAGAAAAATGAAACTCTTTTATTGYTTACAAGTTTCACTGATCAGATAAGAATAAAATGAGGCTGATATTGGTATTTGTTGGAAAAAAAATCAAAGTCCTTTGATTTATAAATTCTGTAAATTGAAAAGTTATRTGAACACGTTCAACCCCTTGTCACCCTGGTGAACTCTTGACCTGGCTGGGAAATGACTACCAACATGGGAAGTTCTTTTATGGTCTCAGTGGACCTAAAAAAATACATCTGAAATCCAACAGGTATCATGGGTTTGACTGACATGGAGATTTGTTCGTTGTTCAAAGCTTGCAACACATGAATTTACAAACACATATCACTCTGGAACCTGATGACAATCTCTTCATTATACATGCTCCTTTGGTGACTTGGCTGCTGTATATTTTCACTAATGTATTCAGAGACATAGCTCATCTGCAAATGAGATGCCCTTTTCAATTACATTTCTGGGGAAAAACAGTTGTCTAGAAAACTTTTTGACGGYACTTGGGAAAGAGTGAAAAGAATAAATTCTTGAAAAAATGAAAGAGGTTTTTTCAGGAGGGTTTTTTGGGTTATTTTTTTCCTGCTGGCTAATTTAATTTTGGGTTACTAGATTAATACTCTTCCCCCATCCTATGTTCCTTCAGTAACAACTACTTGAGTGATTTTGTAATTGACTGCCACAATGCTTATAGCTGTATAGGCAAAATTTACTGTGATTAAATCCAAATTAATTACTTCCACCCAAATACTAGTAGAGTAGARTTTGCTTGGGGGGAAAAAAKGCTTTACATTCCCTCRGCTGTCKCAAAAAGAAAACWCATAACTCCWCCCAGAGAAAGGGTTTTTAAAAATSAGACTGCAGTGCAAAGAATTRAACAAACAGATTCCTTCATGGCTTAATCAGAATTTTGAATTATGTATGACAGGTTGAATCAGGTAAATTGGGCAACTCTGGACCATGAGCTGAGGGAGGTTTCAAAGTAAACCACTGTAAAATGTGGTCCATGAATGCCCAGGGATCACAGTGGGCACCTCTCTCAAACCACATAAAGGTCAGATGGCAGGGAAAGCCATAAAGGCACAGCTTCAGCCACAGAGAAGCATTAGGGACTCCAATTCCTTTTGTCCTGGGGCAAGGATCTCACCACTCGCCCCCAGGATCATGCCATGGCACCCTTCTGCTTTGAAAGTGTGGTGGGGGGCTGGAGAGCAGCCATGGGTTGTTTTTGCTTCTGCACATACATCATGTCTTGCAAAGATATTTCTGGCTCCTAAGGAAAGAGTTTGTCTGGATTAGTGGCTACCACAATTTCACAGTGGGCATTTTAATTGTCAGAARCTTCCATCAGCAAAACCAAGTCCTTTCCTGGAACCATGACCAGGAAGCAGATTAAGGTGTACAGCCTGGGTTCCAGCTAGAAGACAACCACCATGGYGTACCTTAAAGTTTTCCGAAACAAAACTTTGTGATAGATTGGTTCTGGAAAAGGACTCAAAAGTCTCCCCTTGTAATTTGTGCTCGTTAAGACACATTTTTGTCACCATCTTTACAAGTGTCCGAATAGGTAAGCATAAAGAATTAATTTTGAAATGATGGTTCTTACAATGGAATCTGAGTCTGACATTCTTAAGGCATGTTAGAGGGTTTAGAAGTAGAAGCAAGCCAGCTGCATTTTCTAAATAAACAAATAATGTAAAAACAATTCTTGCTTTTCTCAGATACTGCACATTATCACACACAATATTTATCTTTTCATTTTACAATGTGGATGTTTATGTTTACAGTGGCACTTTTCTCTGGGGAAGTGACAGTTATGACAACTGAGGACAATATCTAGAATATGCTTCGCAATTATTGTGCTACAATGGTAAAAAAGAAGGAAAAAATCAATGAAACCATTTAAACTGCATTAACTGCAATGCCCCAGTCCAAACAYAGCCCTCTGTATCTGAGCTTTTCTCTTAGAATCTACAGTCAAGGCTCCAGTATTTGAGTATCAATCCAAAACAAGCGACAATGGYGCTGTTCATACCACTGACAGGAATAATCCTATTCACTAAAATCTGCTCTCCTTAATCTGTTATTGATGCAGTTGGTAAAGAGCTTGTTTRAAATTCGATTTGGCTGATTTGAAAACAGGATTCTGAGAGGAAGCATTTTCAGTGGCCTGCCAGAGTAGTTGGTTAACTGTAAACACACAAAACAATTACAAACTTCTTTCCTTGCTGTGAAGCTTTCTTGGTGCAAATGTAACTGGAGGGAGTAGAGGAAGGTATTTCTCTGAAAGTGCTAGGTGGGGCCATACTTGCCACTCATTCCTGATTCAAGATTGTTGATTTTTATGCAAGCAGTGCTCTTTCTACTGGGTAGAAGCATTTTTATGCAAAGTTCAAACACAGGGAAGCAAAATAAAAAACAAAACCATAACAAAAAATATTGCCGTATGCAGATTAGGAAGCCATGTTCTGCAAACACAAATAATGCAGCCAACGAAATCAGGTCTTAAGGTCATWACAAGTCAGGTTTGTTCTGTATTAMATCTTTACTCAAAGGTTTGATCTATGACATTTTCAGAACGACATCTGAAAACAACATCAGGAATGCAAGGCAGAGGGAAGCAGTGAAAAGGTTACATAATAACAGCACATAAAAAATGCAATTTCCCAGCATTTAGCAGGTTGATAAGCARACATTTTCTAGTCAATGTTTCAGCAAGAGGCACAGTAAATAATTAGGAAACCTTTTGCCCTCTAGAGCCTTGAATTAAATTCAGTGATGTCACCACATAAAAGTTCAAAATATTTTTTGTGGATCCGAGGGAAAGTCATTCGTATCACATGAAATGAAAGCGTGTGGCAGCTGTCAAAGAGTGGAATAKATTACAGCACAGGCTAGGACACTCCAAGTGGGAAATATGCTTGGAAATAAAAAAGATGAGTGATGCAAAAAAGAGTAAAGCATGAAGACATGCAAACACAATGCAGTATTTCTGAAGCCCATTTCAGACAGCATTTTGGATCTTCTAATGCTCTGGGTTCTCTGATATTTCAAAACCTCAAAACTGAGATGTAAGAAAGGATAAAAAGCTCCTGACATGAAGAAGTGGTGGGAACAAAATATGGAATCTAATGTAAAAATGGAGTAAAAAAAAAAATAGCTTTCCCATAGATATATAAAGAGTGTGTTATTAGCTGCTCTTATAAATTCTTTTTCATTCTCTGAAATCCAATTTCTATATCAAAGAATTAAGCCAGAAACAGGACTTTTTCTTTTAAAACAAATACACCATTTTACTGAATGCCTACTCTATGAGTTCCTCACAAGTGTTACGTTAGAATTTTATACAGGAAGAAAAAACAAGCCATGAAATTATAGAATGCAACAACATTTCAAGTTTTATGATATCTTCTATGGCCCAAACGCATGGCAAATTTTGAATGGCATTCCTTTGTGTCCATGTACCTGAAAGGTGATGGTAAGTGACATGTGAACTTAGTCATATGATAAGAACAGAYAATGACAAAAAGCAATGACTGACAATGCAATACTATTACCATGAAACAGCAATAATGTTAATTCTGTGCTACTTSTGAATGATGATAATCCTTTTCTACAGTAACATCCTGTCCAGTCATTTTGTCCATGACAGTCCTCTTGCTGGTGATACTCTCTGAAAGCAGGAACCCATCTGAGACTTCATGGGCCTCTCTCATATCCTCTCCCTTGTCTACGGAGAGATCTTTCTGTCTACTCTGAGCTATGGATGAATACAGTGTTGATAATATGAATGGCCCATGGCTGCAAAAGCAAGCATAATTAAGTGCATTGTTTCCTTCACTGAGTTTTCTGAAAAATTCTAAAATTCATTCCATCCTGTTTGACTCCTAAGTATTGAATYAGGACTTCATAAATCTACTAAACTCATTGTAGTATGCAAGTGTGCCACCTCTTTCTCTCCTTCCTCAACAAAATGGTTACTTTTCAAGTAAGATTATTTTCGTAGCTTTCTGAAGTTATGATGGAATAGACTGAGCTGCTGCTTCATTTTCTACACATCCTCTGTGTGGACTCACCATTTTGAGAAGAAACTGAGAAATGAGCAGTGACAGCCAGGGCCTGCCTCCTTGCCCTTGAAGGGTGATACTGTACAGCCCTAATGCRACATGACTTTCCCTAGTGTCTGCTTTGCTTGATGTCAGAGAGAAGTGCCTGGTTTTGTCCAGCCTCTCCTGCATTCTTGTGTGGCTTTGTGTCAGACCCTTACCCAGATCCTGCAATGGTTTGTTTGCCTTGAGAGCACTTCATCTTTGAAGCATGTGATAATGTCAATTTAAAAAAAATAAAATTAGGCTTTAGAGTGATGGAGAACTCTCTAAAATACTAAAGGATTTTAAAATATGAACATAATAAATAGAAATGTGGATTTATTTTTTTGGTTCAAAAATATTTCAAGTGTTTGGGCCTAYTATGATTTATCTAGGGGAACAGCAGCAGCTCCACAGATATACCACAAATATTGCCAGCTGTCACACAGAAATAAGGAGGTGAGTTATTACTCCTCAATCCCTTAATAAAGACACGTTAGACTACACACTATGGCTTCATGGAAGTTAATATAGCACTTTTTGTTCTTGCGACCAAGAAATACACAGCTGTGTGAGGTTCTTTCAGGGCTGTTTTTATTTTCTTGTTGTGAAATGTTTGCTTTCACTAATGCTACAAGGTAGCAATAATTGTTCATGTGTTAGCAGCAAACGATCCAATTATTTCACAGCTGTGCAGTATAAATAAAAAATATTTTCTTCATATTTAATACAAGTTAAATACCGGTGATAATGGTATTCTAGAGGTACTGTCCTGTAAGAGTCTTGGTGACACCTGAATAAAATCCCTTTATAACACTTTTTAATGATACAAAGGTGGACATTTATGACTTTTGACAGGTTTTCACATAATTGCAGTGGAAATCTGCATTGTGTTTACTTGAATATCTGCAGAGTTGACAGTGTTGAAATTACTACAGTGATTCCATAGAAAACAGTTGGTCTGGTCTTCTACTACTCAGGTATCTAAAACTGATTTACACCAGTAAAGAGAAGTGGAAGCAATTCTTGAAATTTTACCAACTGTCATCATATTCTTACATTCCTTGAGCTTTTTTTTTCAGTCTAGCTGTCACTCCTTTAGTTTTCTGTATCCTTGACTAAAAGTAAAAAGTACTAATTATGAAGAGAGACCTTTTATACCATATAGTCCAATGGCTCTACTTTGCAGATGTCACTGCCACTTAGTTTGAGCAGGATGCGAGGTTGTGAAATACAGCTTTTCACCAGTGATATCATCTTCTTTTCCACACAATTAATCTATRAATAATTAACATGAGTCATGACCCTATTTAGAGGCTGGCATTGCTGAACATCCATTTCTACAGAATACACTTAGAGAAGGATGAGCCTTCAAAGCATGTCCCTTCTTGCTACTGTAAAAGCATTCGGAGAGAGGCTTTAAAACCCAACAATATTACACATTACGTACTCCACTACAAAGCAAAGAGAAGCTGGCAGGGGGTCAGTTTGCCACACATTACAGGTTTGGTTGCTTAAATGGCATAGGGCAGGATAGTACAGTGAGAAATCTTAATATTCTGTGACCAGTTAAAGGAGTTCTTTTGGCCCTTAAGCCACTGGAGTATGAGAAGAGAATCATGCTCTACCAGTCTTTAGGAATCTGACACAGTGACAGCAGACCCGAACAGTGTAGAAGGCAGCATTTAACATCMCTTGTTCTAGGCTAGGAAAAACTGCATGCTTTCTTTGCTTTTCCTAAATCAGATATCCCATAAAACTGAATCAATGACAACAAAGCAGCCAGGAACTTCTGAGGACACTTCCCACACAYACTCAAGGCAGTTTTCTACCCACGTAATTGGTGTAATTCTTAGGTGAATAAAAACCACAACAGCAGCAATAACAACAAAAAGGAGAGTTAGTGTCTGGATCCTGASATAGTATTCTAATGAAGGAGCTCAATATTTGTGTATTTCTTATAAGCTAGTTCAGCTGTCACTCAGTATTATCTGATATGAAAACAAATTTTGCCTTTCACACTCGTACTGATAGATGACTAGCGCTAGAACATCTTTGGGTAATCATTTAAAACTCTGTATTTCAATTTATGCTTAAATAAAGCTCCTCTTTTGTCACATGAATAAGTAAGAAATCACAAATTTGAGACAAATCCATAATTCTTGTGAAATATCCTTCTCTTTAGTCTAAGGAGAAGTTGTGGTTGATTACCAGAGACACAAGCCATGGAGAACAGCAGACACTAGGAAGGTGTCTGTTCTCCCAAACACAGTTACTACAATGCAATAATATTGCATACAATAAACTTTATACCATCTTGTAAAAAATATGTTAAAAACATTATTTTTTACCTTTTCAGTGGAAAAAAACATGTTTAAAGGTTTTTATATCTATACCTTACATTTTGTAGCTTTAGTCATCCACAAAATTCACTTGAAAATATCTATCTAGATGAGCTTTGCTCCCAAGGGATGGACAACAAAGTCAGTTTTGTCAGCACAAACTCTCCAAGAATCTTGAATAAAAGTTGTTTCAAGCATTATAACAGTAAACTAGACAAATATTAGCCCTATTCTTCTAGAAATTTTGGGGATATAAGCATTTACGGCACAAAGGACAATGATTTCAAATTGCATKTAGTTTTTAAAATTAAGAGAAATTCAGAGAAAAAAATAAAAGTATTAAGTGATTTAGACTGTTAGATGTTTTTTTCTAAATGACAAATGTGTAGATCGCTTGGCTTTTTTTGTTTAAAGTTAGATCTTTCATGTCGTTTATTAAATGGGTTATTTCTTGAGGTGCCACCTAACCAATTATGAAGAGTATAGAAACATATCTTTGGTTTTAACCACTAGACCCCTCTTTCTAGATAATGAGTTTATTTTTCTATCAAATAAATCAAAACCTTGTTGCTGTACTTAAGCACATCAATATAAATGGTTATAGCCTGGCACTAAAATATTTGTCCTTCTCTCCCGTTTCCTTTAGGGTAACAGACTGAGGTAATAGCTTTTAAGTAAAAGTTCCAGACTAATACAATTGGGTAGATTAAAAAACAAGCCTTATAAATCAGTTTTCCAGTGATGTTTATTTTTGTCATTGTTCCTGATCCTTGTCATGCAAACATTAGTCTTGTAGGATGTGCCAGCCTTTGTTAAAACCTTGATTTATTTCACATAAGAGAAAGAAGCCTGTCATTGTATTAAAAGTTAATGGACTCTTAAAAAAATTGCTTTAGTTTGCTATGCAATTTTCTAAAATTCAGGGCAGTAAGGGCCCAAATAACCCTAGGTCTGTATTGCATTAATATCTTGAATATATATAATTATATTCTCCAATAATTCATAGCTTTTGTCTGTGTTGTTTCAAAGAGCTCAGATTAAACTAAAAAAAAAAATGGTTGGAAGGAAACTTGAAGGTGACACAGAATGTAGCTGCCCCATGGATGAGGGACTAAGAAATGGAGAAAAAAGGCTGAGTTTCACTGAGCTCTGGATGGCAGCAGAAAAATCTCTCAAGAGCCAAGCTTGCTGGTGACTGATGCTGCTACAACCAGCAGCTGTAATCAGTCCACAACTCCACTTAGCTCAGCTTAACAGGAGCAGAAACAAGCCCCACTTCTCAGGGGCTGCAGGCAGGCAAACCTCACGGTGGGACCACTGGTGTTTGGTTTCCAGGAGTCTGTTTCTGGGTGAGAACTTCCAGATGAACTGCTCTAGAACAAGAAATCTTTAGACCCCTCAGGGCAGGTGTAGCATAAACGGTGGAAGTGTAATCTCCCTAAATGTGTTGGGCTTGAAATAGAACCATGGAGAACCTTAGTCTTGTAAGTCTAATTGTTCTTGGACCAATTGTGTCTTGTTCTTGCAGTATTGGATATTCTGACTTGGTAGTTTTTGCAGTGGTTCAGACAGCTACTTCTGCATGGCATTCTGCTAGGGAAACCTGTGCTCTCAGGAAGGGAGACCACTGATCCTCTAAAATGTGCATAAAAAACCCCCATCATGACAAATGCACAAGACATGTGAAAAAAAAATAATTTCTAGTCCATTTCTTCCTGCTGAAATTATTATATCTCTAATACAAAARTATCATACAAGATTAAGTGATTTAAATGAAGTTACTTGGCAAGGCTGTGCCAGAAATAGGAAAACAATGTCAAATTCCTAACTCCAGTTAATTGAATAAACTTCTAGATTAYTATAATTTCAGGTGTCTACTATGKTAGGTCACCTTACTCAACATCTAGWTAAGCACATCTTACCCTGAGGAACCAGTATCTCATCACAGGTATGAGGGAGGAATGGATAAATTCAAAGTTACATTTTCCAGCAAAATTATGTCTTACCTATTGTGTTCACTGTTCTCTCTAAATATTTGCAGGAATCATTAGAAGTGCACTTTATAAGTTACTTCAGTAACATTAAATTTGAGACCAACCATGCGAAATGAATAATATGCAGAATGGTGTGTGGCATCCAAGACTAAGCATACCCCTTCTGCATCTGGCTGTACATGAATTGTTTGTAAAACCTGACTTAAGTCTGTATTACAGTCCTTGCAAGGCTGTCACATCAAAATATTGATGTTATTSTAAAATGCCATGAACCTGAGGGTGTCCCTGAAGGTGCATAATGCATAAAATTAAAAGGTCAGTGATGACTTCCCAGCAACAGCATCGGCCTGATTCGCCAGGGCTGTTAAGTTTCTATGCCAGCCTTAATTTGAACCAAGARGATACAAAATGTTACAACAGGCATCAGTGAGTAGGGTGTACTCACTGGGTCATGGACCATGAACTCTTTTCCTGGGTGAATTRCAGAGTCTTTGCATGCAAGTGCCCGAAGTGGAAGCCCTATTTCCTCTGATGGAGCAATTACTGGATGCTCACAATATTTCATTTTGCTTTCCATCAATATCCAATTGCACTATTTAGCCTTAGAAAGTAGTAATTGACCAGCTGTCTGATTACCATGTATGACCTGGACTCACACACCTGGGAAGGCCCAAAGAATATGACGGCACTAATTTTGAAAGTTCAAAGTCTTCCTCCATAATGAAAAAGCAAACACAAGAGTAATTCCRCTGGCTGTCATTCTTGTTGGATTACCTTATGCCTCAAAGCCTTGCATTACTCTGCTTAGACTGACAGTGCAACTTGTGATTAGATAGTAAATTTACTGTTTGAATAGGATGAGCATCAGAACAGCAGAAAATGCCACTGACTGCAGTTTCAAATTCCAGGAAAGTCTGGCACGCTCCACTGCCTATGAGCATCTCTGAAGTAAAAGCACTGTAGTTAAGCTTTCACCTTGCATGCTGGTGTAGAATTCAAAGAAAGAAAGGAAAGAAATCATCATAAGAAGCCCCCGCTGTTGTTCAGATTGTAACTGCTTTACTCTTGGTGAGACAAAGTATTTAGATGCTTCTCAGTATTGACTTTTTCACTCAGTTTCCCTCTTCTGACCCCACTCTTTTAAAGGTACWATCTATTGTGCAGCCTGTGAAACACAGCCCAGGAAGGAAATTTGCAGAAGAGGTTTGGCATCTTCCAAGTGAAAGGAGCATAGAGGAAAGCAATCAGAGCATACAAAACACCTTTATTGCAGCTGTTATAGAACAGTGAGACTCCCTAGATATAATTTAGGTGATTTATTAGGCAGTGTTAGTAGTCACTGGAGAAGACAGTCATGTAAAGAGAAATATTTTATCGTGTTAAAATGCTAAATAAGTGCGCATTCTTGTTCTTCATATTTTCATATCTGCTGGCATGGCAGAGTCTGATGACCCTGTATTTTCTGCAGACTAATAAACAGTGTATGTCATTGTCCTCTGACTGAGACACAGAAACCTTGCTTCAGTTTCCATGCACAAACAAACCAGGGAAACAGCAATCATTCCCTCCAAATCTCAACCCCCTGATATTTTAACTTTACTGAATTACAGTGTAGACTGAAATAAGTGTAGGCTATATAATGTCACTGATCATTAGGGTCAAATGGAAAAATATAGTTTTCTCAATTATACAAGGAAAGAGTTAACTGATGGAAACATCTTGCCTGGTGGTCAATTAATCAGGCTGACCTCTTTTGTCTCTCTATAAATAATAGACTCCAATTCACCTACACAGTTGTTTTTTTTCTTTTTTTGTACTGTGAGATTTTCAACCTTCTTTTGAAGAGCATGAGTACTGCAACTTCACAYGGAATTTCAGTATCACTCTTACCTGTGGTGAAGAGAGATGAAAGTCCTTCCCTTCTCACCAATCTCCAACTGTAAACAGCCAAGGACTCCCTTAAACCCCTTCCTACAGCATTTTCTTGAAAGCTCATTTTTGTTTATCCACCCTGACATCTGTGTTTCTTGTACAACACACCACTTTAGAGAAAAGAGAAAGACCCATRTGGAGTTTTAATACTAACTATCCACACCTAATAAACTTATCAAATAATTTTTCTGATCAGAGACAGTAATTTAGGTGATTACTGATAAAAAGGGCAGAAGATGAAAGCTCTAAATAATCTCCAATAATTTCTCCTCAGCATCATAAAATACTCTTGGCAGTCATGTTTTTCAAAAGTCAACATGCAAATATGTCAGGGACAGGGAGAAATGAAGGAAATGCTTTGCAGCCTTCCTCATCCTCTTTTTCTAGGAGCACTTATTCTAAGAACAACTCTGAGAAAACACGATYTCTTGTCTGAGGCTGGCAAACATCTCAACAAGCACACACAACCTGCCAAATTCCTGAAATATCGTACATACAAACAYGTCCTAGCACATTATTTCATTCAAGACATTTCTTAAAAGAAGATTAAATAAGTCTCCCTTTCTCAAAAAAGAAATGAACTGATAAAACAAATGGACAACACCATTTGTTTTGAATTACATTTTACTTATACTTTTTACAGTCCAATTGCTAATTHACATGCAGCCAAAATAAAGATGAAAAAAAGGTGTTATCTGCTCAGGACTCCTCAAAACCAGAGAGCAAATACAGCCCTGAGCCCTGAAGAAVCATAAGCAGGGCAGGTACTCTGCTGGAAGCCTGACTGAAGGGGAATTGTGATTAATCAAGCACTATGCTTACAAGGAGGATGTCCTGYAGTTGCAAGGTCAGCAGGAGACAAGTAAGAGCACAGGATGATCAAAACATACAGTTTGAGATATTTTTGACCCACATCCAGCARGCTGGGCTTGCCACAGATCAGATGTAGTTTGC
Organism: Mixornis gularis; assembly: GCA_003546035.1. NCBI lineage: Eukaryota > Metazoa > Chordata > Aves > Passeriformes > Timaliidae > Mixornis > Mixornis gularis. The sequence goes on from QVAJ01000070.1 coordinate 780,454, forward strand.
AACAAGTGAAAAACAACTAGAAGAGGCTTGCTGCAATGACAGTCTCCACTGGTAGAATAAAGTAAGTAAATCACTACATTCTTTACATGCCTATAGCATCACAAAATTCTTATGTCCTTGCGACTATACACAGTAAGCTTGTCTGGGCAGGGAAGATGCGTTTATGTACATGTAGATAAAGACACCCTAAACGACCTCCCCTCAGCAGCAAGGCTAATGTTTTTATAAAACTAAGAACAAAATAATTTGCATGCATCCAGATGGCAATGTCATGTAAGCAATTCTCCAGAGCAGAGACTATGCTCCACAGGGTACAAGATACACAGCTGTGCATTATGAGAGTGCTGATGCTGTTCTATGCTGTGTTGGGAAACAATTTTGTCTAGAGGCATCATATGTCCTTTGAGCAACAAAGGTTTGGAGACACATCCCTGAAACATGCCATGTTTCATACCTCTGGGCACCGTCTCTGTGGTTTGATTATTTCTTATTGGTCTTAAGAGAGGATAAATTCTGGTATTCTAGTAGCATCTCACCCATGATGAGTCATATCAGATGTTGCAGAAACATCTGCTCTAAAATGCATTTTGAATCTCCAGTTAGATGGAATACCTGCCTGGAAAGCTGCTAGTGTCTCAGAAGTGATGAGTAAAGAAACACACTCTTTTTCATGAAGTATAAAACCTAGACAGAAACTGATTTCTGGATGGTTTCTGAAGAAAATATCAAGATCTTTGCTAAAAGCAGCTAGTTATTCTA
>QVAJ01000070.1:781607-800940 GCA_003546035.1 Mixornis gularis
TGTCCCTTGATTCCTGGCAGGAGACTGATCCTCACCTTGCCACAACAAAGGCCAATGGCACCTGGCCTGTGTCAATAATAGTGTGGCCAGCAGGACCAGGATAGAGATTGTCCCCCTGTTCTTGGCACTGATGAGGCCACACCTTGAGTACAGCGTTCAGATTTGGGTCCCTCACTACAGGAAAAACATTGAGGTGCTGGAGCAGGTGCAGAAAAGAGTGATAAAGTTGGTTAAAAGTCTGGAGTACACAAGCTGTGAGGAGCAGCTGAGAGGGCTGGGTGTGTTTAGCCTGGAGATAAGGTGATTCGGGGGGCACCTTATTGCTCTCTACAACKTCTTGAAAGGGATTTGTGGTAAGGTGGGAATCAGTCTCTTCTCCAAAGYATCAAATGACAGGATGAGAGGAAATGACCTCAAGTTGCACAACAGAAGGTTTAGATTGGGTATTAGAACACATGCAAACCACCAGTAGCCGGTTTGTCTAGGAAAATGCTGCGGGAAACAGTGTCAAAAGCCTKACTGAAGTCCAGGCAGACAACATCCACAGCCATTCTCTCATTCACTAAACATGYCACCTTGTCATAGATCAGGTTGGTCAAGCAGGACCTGCTTTTCTTAAAACCGATTTAGCTGGSCATGGCCCCCTGGGTGTCCTGCACATGCCACATGATGACACTCAAGAGAATCTACTCCACGATATTCCTTGGCATTGAGGTCAGGCTGTGGTCTGTAATTCTCTCAATTCTCCTTCCAATCCTTTTATCCCAGAYTGGATGTGATCAACATAAATAAAAAATGGAAATAACCCCTTGGTGTGTTGCACAGACACATTTAGTTGTGTGGTTGAATCTATTTTTTATTTGTCAACTGTTAAGACAAATGAGGACGTATGAAGGATGCTATTATTTACCTGCTAAGAATACTAACATTCCCGTTGTAAGCATTTTTAAGTCACAGTCTGTCTTCTTTCTTTTTCCTCCTGAGTCAATGTAGAATATCTCCTACAAACTACACAGAGGAAGGGTTTGAAGGGGTATTTATTCTTAGCTGTTATTCCTGATTCTTCTTATTCATCTTCTGTCATTGGTGCTGCTCTTTTGAAGTTAAAAAAATGTACACAGCTCTGAATTAGCATACATTTAAATGGAAGAATGTAATTCAAACAGCAGCTATACAAGAATGAATCAGGAATTGTTATCTCCTTTAAACCCAAACCTTGCTGTAATACAAATCAACTTCAGCAGATTAGACCTTCATTATATTCAGATTTATATCAATGACAATCCTAAAATCTCATAGCTTGGGAAGCAGCAGGGGTGAAATGTGAGCATTCAGCCATTGGAAACTGGTTTGACAGGTGCAGGGAAGTTTAAAAATACAACTACAGTAACCACAATACTCTTATTCTTAAAAGTATTTCACACATTAATATTTCTGCAGGATGACACTGGTGGTATAGCAATAAGATACTTGGTAGGCAATTCCCTACAAGGCTGGGGCCAGCTTTCATAAAGATTCCCCCACAGGAATAATTTTCATGCATCTGATGCACAGGCCAGGCTGCTGGGAGGACCGAACCATCCTAAATTCTGTCCATAGCTGTTTGCTGTGACATTATATATTTTGTCAATMTGCATGTAATTTCTTGAAACCAAGGAATAAAAGTCTTTAAAAACATGATACAAGTAGGCACTACTCAGAATCAGAACAGGTTTTATCRCATTTGCAGAAACAAATGGACTTTCAGCAGGAACAAAGTGCAAAACCTTTTTCCTGTGCAGGGTTTTTGCTGCCCTCTGCATTTAAAGTGGTACAACACCACCCTGTCATGACTTGCAGTTTGAGACACATGCAGAAGACATCACCCTGATATTAAAAGAAAATAATTCATTAAAAAACGAGGAGGAGGGAGAGATCTGGTGCGGAAGCAGCTGTGCCAAGCTGATCAGCTCAAGAGTGCCACCTGCTGAGAAAGAGTTCGAGTCCGGGCCGGGGGCTCGTTCCCATCGAACAGCTCCTTCACCCTGCTATGGGTGGGACCTTTCACRGGCCTGCTTGTCCCACACACCCCAGCAAGGCTTCCTTCCCCTGGCCGCGTTTCGTTCTCCTTTAGAGATGGACAAACACAATCAGGGACGGTGTCTGTCTGGCAGGTGTCCAGAAATCAGACTCAGCCCAAGGGCAAATGAACTGTGGATTTAGAAGGTGAATATTACCTATCTGTCTCTTCCTCAGATTACAACAGTGGGTTTTTAAAGATCCACCTTCAAATCTTACCRTATTTATTCTTAATATGGTCTCTTTCCTTAGCTTCATCAGACTTTTGTCATCCTGTATTAATAAATGCTAGTAGTTTATGCAATAGGAATTTTTTTCCTTTGTTACAGCTGAGACAAGCTATTTCAGAGAGAGATCATCAYTGTGTGTGTGAAGGAAGGAAAGGAATCAGAAAAAAACATAGTTTCTACTGTCAAGCTCATAAAACTGAAGAAACTACAGGTCTTCTTCTGTAAGTGAATGCTTGTACTTTCACATCAAGAAATCTCAGTCTGTGTCAACACTGCTCAGCTTCTACATCAGGTAACATGACCTTCCTATTAGACCTCAAAACAAAATTCTTACAAAGAGAGTCAAGTACTGACAAAGGGCARATATTGAGGTGAAGATCTGAATCCTCTTTGGGACTGGATTTATTTCACCATAGTGACATAGCCACTCAGAAATGGGGGAGGAGGGGGGGATGGGATGTCCTCAAGCACCTGAAAGGAGTCCAAGCAACAGAAACCTTGCACCTCCAGGAGACTTGGACTATTGTTTGTAAGGCATAGCCTGCTATCCCTCTATGCATATACTCAGCATTAGCATTCACATACAAATCCTGAAACGGGGAAAATTCAGGAAACTGAAGCACATAAGTTTGCTTTTTCTTCCCTGCAACATCTCGTGACAGAGTAAAATGAGGAGAAAAACCACAAACCACATATTATCTTCCAGAGTAATGGAAGCATCAAGAAGGAAAAGGTTACAGAGTGAGCTGTTCCATGKTTTGTAAACTGTGTTTCCTAGGGTGGAAATTAAGCCTACATGAATTACCTGTTAGCAAGTCTAATTCAGAGAGTGTTCTGAAGAGAAAAATCAAGTGCAGCTCYCAGAGTTTGTAGAGCACAGCCTCCAGAGGTACAGCAAGGAAGGATATCTTGACCCACACATTTTAAAGTGAAACTGGTAAACTCAGTCAACTGCCAAGATCTATCATGTAAAACACACCCACAGAAAACCTCCAGTTTCCACTGCACTGAAGCCAGTAGATCAGATCTAAGGATTCTCCTCAAAGTCTTTGTCAGCACTTGAGGGAAAAAAAAATGAGGGTCAGGAAGAGAGAAAATTCTGATGATTTAGGCTTGTCACTCATATTTCATTACCAAGGGTATTAATTGGACCCCATGAAAGAAATCTGTCATAATTTTAAATAATCATAAAACTACAAAATTAACTGTTTTGATCCACTGTATTTTATCTGAATTTTCTGTCCTAATCCTTATGATCTATGAGTAAATGAAAACTGACCACTGCACCAAGCTTTCTCATAAAGGCGTTTCTGTGTAGTTGTGGTGTTTTTTTCCTTTCAAGTGTTGTGTTCCAAGACCTTTCAAGTGTTGTGTTCCAAGAAATCTTATCACCAAAACTGCTTAGTCCCTGTGCCCACCATGACACTTTTAAATGGACATGGTTTACTCCCCCATTCAAAGTAGCTCTTTCACATAAATATTCAGTTCTGTAGTGGCAGTGATGTCCATTGATGATGCATGAGATTACAAGTTCCTACATGATTTAGCTATAGGAGGGTGCTCCTGACTTGGCCATCTCTTCAGTTTTTAAAATATTCCAAGGGGGGAAGAGAGAGMGTTCTCTTTTTTTGCTATGATGAAAAATGAATTACAGTCTGAATAGCAAATAACAACAGTGTGTGAACTATTTATATCAACTCACAGGCAGACTACCATTGAGCATCATAGTATTATCCCAGTCTTCCTTCCATTTTTGTTCCTTTGTGTAACTGTGACATGAACTTTCAGGGTACACACAGGAACACATGGTATGTGAAAGCGTGCACGTGTGACATGCAGAACTATTTTCATCAGTATTTTGAATTTTATTGTCTCTAGTAGGCCATACAAGACATCCTGTTCTACAAGCAAATTCTTCCAAAGGAGAAAGAGGTCCTGTTTTACCATGGGTTTCTAGATTTCTTTCCCCATACACTAGCAAATGCAATGCTATTTTGGAGAAAGATGAATGGATTTRTGAGGTGGATTTACTTAATTATCCTAGATGTGTTTCAATCTAATTCTACCCTGATGATTATTCTGTCAAAATATAATTTTCCCTTTAGTTTCAAATGATGAGGAAATTTTCTTACAGTTATAAGCAGGATGACAGTGTCAGTTGTCTTTAATTTTGCTTGTGTAAAAGTGAATGTACAAGTACATGTGGAATATATGCATTGAAGTGAGCAGTTAGGCAGGTTGGAACCCTTCTCTTTTCATATCCTCTTTTCAATGGCAGACAAAGATTTTACAACAGATAACCACTAATGGCAGTGGAGTAACTTCTGTAAGRTGTTATCTTAAATGGTAAACCAATATATTCATTCAGTTTCACATAGAGGCAACTAGAACAAACTAGTGAATTCTATCCTGCCTAAATTGTGTGGTGGGAAGGTAAAGGTAGAAGCCATTTCCTTGGTGTTTAATACATATAAGCAGGCTGGAATGTGTCAAAGTTTCCTGACATACATCCTACCTAAAAAAAAACCCAAAAAGCCCTCAAATTCTAGCCTGCACTTCAAGGAAGTGTTATTTTTCTTCAGGCTGTAAGGCAGCTGTATGCCTGAGACAGTGGAATTGTGGCATCATCAGTTTAGCTAAACTTGTTTTTTTATTCACTCTATAAGACCTTCATAYTTGCATGGTATTATTCAGCCAGAAATGAAGGAGAGGGAAAAGGGAGTCATATCCAAAACAATAGGATAGACAGAATAACCTTAAACAGATAATCATATAAAATAATTCCTTAATAATTCTCTTTTATTCATRACTTTGTTTTTCTTCATACTTCTAAAGGCAACAATATCAATTTGTTTGAGTTCATATTCATTAAAATTTCAGATCTCATTAACTGCCAAAACAATATCAGAGCGAGTGTTTTAAATCTCTTGGTTTTGGAAAGATGTTTCTGCTGAGGGGAATTTATGCAAAATTTTGCAAAGAAAAGCCTCAGTCATTTTTCAAGATAACTTTTTGCTGCCTCTGGATGGTGCTGGAAGWGGGAATGAAAAGCTTCTCTCTCTGGAATTTCAGTGCTCTGTCTTGGTGAGGCATGTGAGCAGTCAAGGGATGCCAGGGCTATTCACAGAGCAACATTACAATGAAAAGCAGATAATGTTCTAATGCAGAACAGCACTCCCAGTCACAGCAGCAGCCAGGAGAACTGTGCAGGGGTGGGCGCTCAGAGCACACTCGGTATCAGCTTCCTCAGCCTTTCAGTGCTGCCACCTGGCAGCGTCATTCCCACTCTACAAATAGAGCCAAGCTGCAGAAGCCAGGTGATTTGACAGAGGTACCCAACCTTTGATAAGGGTGACCTTACTAAATTAGATTCCAGATAGATTTCATCACAGTTCCCACACAATGCCTGTGCAAAGACAAGCAAACAGACCTGTAATATATGACTAGATAGCAAGAATGCCCATTTTGTTTGATAATAAGAGCTTTCAAATGTGAGGTTTCCCTGTAGAACTAGAAACCTGTTTTTCTATTAAAATGCTGTTTGCCTTGTCCTTGGGATTTTATCTGAAACATTTATTCTTGTTGTAAAATTCTATATGAACCTTAATAAATTTTCTCTAAGACCTCAGGCACTAGCCTTACTGCTGTTTGTTACATCGCAATCAATGTTGCAAGGCTGTGTCACAGGAAGATTTCCTAAATCATATTAGACTASAAAATAACCTTTAAAATCATGTTGGATAAATTAAATCAATATTTGATTGGAAAAAGCCAGAATGCTCTCAGAAGAGCACATTAAGGATGGGAGCCTACACACTGTGTGTAGGAAATTGGCAGGAATAGTAGTAAAGATGTGGAGAATGAGTGAGCCAGGATAAGAGCACCATGATCTGTAGCCAGGGTGACTCAATGCTTTTAGTTCTGCATTTACACCAACAGGATGAAGAGTAATAAAGTTCATGTCTTTCTCAATCAAGATCCTCAAAAGAACCTGACCAGGAATATGCACCCACTATGCATGCAACACACAACATTCCCTACGGCACTTCCCAGCCAAGTACTTCTGCTATAATCTGATTCCCCATCAATACTGCTTCCATGAATTCCACCTGTGTAATCTATTCTTTTGACAGACTGGCAATTTGCCCAAACTTGTGACTTGCCCAACAGGAGTCATTGCTCAACAGTTTTGTCGTACAACTGCCTTGGCATTGTGTAAAGGAGACGTTGGCCCTAACAGTGTTATGTTTCGTGGCACCAAAGCAGAAAATTATGGAACTCTTGCAAAGAATAGAAAGGAACTGGAAACTGTGAAATCACAACTACAGACTGGGTCGCCTGTGCAGGCAGGGACACGAGGTCCAAAGGTCACCATTACAAACTGGATTGTCTTTCATATAACCAGATGTGAGAAAAAGTTCAATATATCAGAGACATCTGATACAGTACAATATCTCATCTATGATGAGTCTACTTTTTTTTTTTTTTCTTTTTTGAGTTTTCCCATACTCAGTCTCATCATAGACCATCAGTCTTCCAAACTTCTTTGGAAAGATTTTTTTTCTAAATTTCGAGTCGAGCTATCGTGAAGGTTTAGGCTTTTTCCCCATGCATGTGTAATAAAAAATAAAAGATATATGGCAAAAAAATTAAAGGTTGTCATTTTGCTCTTGTTGAGTTGCTAAAATAAGCAACACTGTCTTACTGCTCTTCAGACTGGATTTTTCTGTGTGCCTACAAAATGTCTACTGAAGTACAACACTGATTACCTAAAATGCACCAAAATTTACCTGATTTGCTTTCAGTTCACCTGATCTCATTTTGCGGGGTGCCAACAGAAATTCTTGATGGTAATAGAAGTGAAGTAGTCAAGAGATTGCAAGAATCCTCTATGGACAGACTCAGGGCAGCGTGAAACCAGATACACAGGACTCCCAGAGAATTGATTAAGGGCCTTGACCCTTAACCATAGGGTATCAGAGCCAGATGAAACAGAGAAAAACAGCTTTATTACTCCACTCAAGCTCTAGTCACAGCAAAAACAGCGTGAAGCTCTCTCTCTCTCTACATGGCAACTCTGACASTGTACTGTGAACTTTGTAATAGTCACTTGTAAGTGTGTGCACCAAAAGCAGGGGAATGGAAATACCCAGGTTCCACTACGACTATTTCAAGTATCAGCAGCTGCACTTCCTGGGAAGTTACAATTCATAATGACTTCAGTATATAACAAAAATAGGGTCATTCCTTAAGGTATCTTTCTTAGTCATATACAGTTTCATTCCAGGTTTTAGTGTCAACTGAGCCAGCATAATTTATTAATTTTCAGTAGTTTCATGGTACAACTACAACTTCTCAATTTGTAAGCCAAAAAATTAACCAAAGAGTTCTTGAATGTTATAAGTCTGTAGGTATGATTCTGAATGATTACTTGTTTGGCTCATTCTGAACAGATGTTTAGCAAGGTGTAAGTAAGGAAATTATCTAGTCTCGTTAGACTAATCTAAAGCAGGGAAGTTGTATTTTATTACTATGGGGACTGTTGCACATACACCTTTTCCTTCTATATTAGCTACTAACACCTTTTTTGGACATCCTCCTCTATTTGATTTTGTGATTAAGAGACAAAAGTTTCCCTTTGAGGCTTAGATAACATGCCTTCCTCTTATAGCATATTAGAGACTTCAGATTGAGAACAAACAGGATTAATAATTCCACATTTGTGTTGCAAACACATGCCACAGTAGTCACTGCTGATTATATATATATTACACACACRTTGTGCAAGTATGTATGTGCATAAGATTAGAAATGAAAATAAAGAAAGGGTAGTACAGAAAATCTTGGTGTTCCATCAAATCACTAGGGATAGTTTATTTATTCAGCTAAATGTACGCAATATGATCCTCTCTGCCATAATGCTATTCCTGTTTAAGCTACTACTTGTGGTTTAAAGCAACTCAAARCTACAGCAAGAGGAAAAAGTTACTTTGCTTTAATGGAAAATTTGTAGAAAATTTGCTACAACATGGAAAATTTTATATCACTTTTTTTTTTTTTTAAATTCCCCCCTTTTTTTTTTACCTTCTTCCTCTCAGGTACTTATAAAAATCAAAATTAATTTTTAATTTAAAAAAAAATCATCCCACAAGGCTTCTGTTGAATACATCAAATACCTTTGAGGACACATGGAACCAATATTCATTTAGGGATAGATAGATTCATAGTCATGAAAAATTAATGAATAACGCAAATGTTCATAAAAGTAACAGCACTTACAATGATATAAATAAGAATTTTTGAAGTCCTTTTATAATCCTAGGCCATCAAATCAGGTCTTAAAACACACTGATGGCAYATCATTGAAATTAATGAAAGGAGTCTTGAGAATTTAGCTGATTCAGACATGGGTATTGTAAAAAACCCAGCACCAGAATTTTCAGCTCTCACTCTCCGTATTCTTACAAGGAAGGAACAAGTCATGCTGTAAAGTTGAAGTCACAAAGTTCCAGTAGGGACTTAGAAGCCCGTAGAAGCCATAAAGAATGCATATACAAGGCTTTCTGTCCCACATCTCCAGCCTCCAAAGGAGGTTCTTTCAAGAACAGGGGGAAATTAATTATCATGTTGATCTCCTATCAGTGAAGCCATGTCAATGTTTTATTAAACAGCAGCTTTTGACTTAACTGAAAAAATAAACATATTSGACTTGTAACTCTCAATGTTACTAAAACAAAGCAAACAAACAAAGGCTTTTTGTCTTCACTACAACTCTTGCTTTTATCGAGGCAAATCTTAGTAGAAGCCCTCAGTTAACAAGAAACTTTAATTTCAAGGCCTAATGCACATGATGAAGTCTCAGGCAATAAAATGTATCACAGCTGGAATGTGTGATTCTTCCCTTTCAACGCATAAAAAGATGTTTGCTCCTCAGCTATCAGACACACGAACCCCCATGGGTCAGAAGAAACAGTTATTGCAACTGTAGGCATTTATTCTATTAAAGAATTTCTGAAATGTTGGAAAGACTTTTCTCAAAGTTAATAATGTGATGAAAGACCACATATTGGGTGAATGGAATCAGTTTTGGTGCTGGAGTTGAAAAAAAACAGGCTTAGGAAAAACATAATAAATCCTCAAAACATTCTCTACTCGCTACTAAAAGCAGAAATGGAGTCTTTGATGTAGAAATCAGTATTTACAATTAAAATAATTACCTTACTTTTCCTAATTCAATGCTTTTGACTTTGTTCTGAAAGATAAATAACAACGTAGTGTATCTGAACTACTACTGAARGGCATGATTATCCACTTTTAAGTTTGCTTTAGTTGCTGCTTAATGTTCATTAATTATTTTCATGTTTAAAAGACTTTTTCTCCCCTACAATGCTAGAACTTAATTCCAAGATAAACCATAGCTCCTAAAAATTAAACCCAACACACCAATTTTATCTCAGTGTTGATGCTTCCATTGTTACAGCTCCATGGGAGAAAATCTCAGCTGGTGTACGTGGCTGCAGTTYACCTGATCCTATGGAAGCTGGGCAACCTGCACTGAGGGTTTGATATTTGATTGTGAGAATGGGTAAAAATCTGTTCTGTTGTGAGATACAGAGTCCAGTTCAGAAGAAAGTATTGACTACTTCTAGCTGTTAATCAATGGCTAATTAGTCATTTAGATTTACCTCAAAATACATCCTGCTTGAAGAGTATTTTCCCTAACCTTGTAACAGTCTCAGCCTCCAACAAAGAATTTCAATGAAATTGAGGTAGTTCCCAAAATTATCTCAGAAAAAAACCCCACATGGACAAAGGTCTGCTCCATTCCCTTATAAACCAACATCTCACCAGCAAAATTCAAGCCACAGGGTTATCACCAGAGCTCATCAAGGGCACATATTTTCATCATTCTAACATAATAGTGCTCTTTGTAATTTGAGCACTTAGGAAAAAAAAAAAGCTCCTAAATTCGACTGGTTCTGAACTTTATCAGCACACAGAAAAATGTCATGAACAGCATTTTGACACCATTTAGTCAGGGTTGCCATCTCCATCCAGTGCAGGGCTTCCCTGAGTTCCTATGCAGGACCTCTATTTTGAAGTGTCCTTGCATGGAATTCAGAGATGTGCTTTATGTACCAGTGTCATACACTTACCAGCTTTGCCCTGACAAACCCTGAGCACTTACACATGCTCTAATCAATCTCCAAACAATTGCAGCAGGCAATGATATACTGATTGGGGTTTTTATGCCTTTGCTCTCAGTTCATTTKCTTGCACATGTCCAGTGACAATATCCAGGCTCTATTGTTTCARTTCTTAAATAAATACGAGCAAACAACCACCCATGCAACAGTGTTGATCCRTTGTTAAACTGAAAGTTATGGAGCAAAGATAGTTTCTGCAATTCGCATAATTCATACTTCATTATTTTGCTACCATTTTCCACCATCTCATTCACTTGRGGATTTCTTGTAACATATATTTCACTAAAAACATCTTAATTTACCCACTGCCTTGTAACTTACAATCAATGTACATGCATATACAATGTGTGATAACTAATAAAAATACAGGCATGCCTGTGCCCTTGCCCTCTCCCTACCCCTCCCTTATGGAACAGGCAAATTTTTGATTGTTGTGGGGAKTGTGGGGTACGTTTGCTATTCCAAAATCACTTACACAAACTGGCTTCATTTTGCTTAATAGTAAAAAGCCCTTCTATAATTCAGGCTGGAGCTATAGTTTTCCTATATTAACAGCTTTCAATATTTCAATGAGGGCTTTCCATGCCCTCATTCCAAGAAGGAGCACTGCCTATGGTAGTCACAGCCATAACTCACATTTTTCTGAGACACTTCTGTTTAATTTCCTTCGCAAGTTGAGGATGTGGAAATAAAGAATATAATTATCCAATGTTCAGTACTTTTCACGTACATCTATGTATAATGTGGAACTTCGGCAAGTACCACACCCATTTTACAGTGTACATGTTAATTTCCATCTTTGAAAACWTTCCTGTATGTACATTTTAATCCTAATAGTGATACAGTGAGATAGGTTTTGAAAAAACTCTCTTGTTCTGTGAGCTCTAGCCTGCTTTTTCTGAACTCAGTTCTTTCATACWAAGACTCCTGGGAGTGTCTGAATACATGCATGCATGCAGAGAGTGACAGCAATGAAATGCAGYGAGCCTGCAAGATGAATATAATCACAGCTGGAAGGAGTTCCCCCAGAAACACAGTACCTATACCTGTGTTTTGAGATCAGAAACTGATCCTGATATGGAGGGAAAAGTRTGACTGGGATTGCAAAGGCAGAGGGACAAAAGCAAACCTAATTTTAAAAGTGTAAGAAGTACCTGAGAATTACAGGTCACCCAGCTGAATGAGATATTTGGGATGATCCTGGAAGAGTTGCAGGATTCTGAGAACAGTGATAAGTAAATAAAATTATCTCCTCCGTGATGCAAACAAAACATTTCACTAGAGCAAGTGAATTTCCTTCTACTTGGCCTACTTAAGAAGCTTAAGCAATAGGTGAGCCACCCTGACATTACAATAAACTGGAAASATTTGGGGATGGCCAGTGAAATAATCTCAAAAATTAGCACTTTATGACTTATCAGACTAGACTTTGAGATCTTTCAGAAGTCTGCCCTGTGATTACTTTTTTTTTTAACTACTCAACCCATAATACTCATAAATGATTTGAGTAATTAAATAACACAGAAAATTCGCATTGTCCTGGGATAATTTAAAAGCATATTGAAGGAAAATACTAAGATTTAGAAATAACTCTGGTAAGCCAGAAAAATGGTTTCAAGACAGTAAGATAARTTCAATTAGGACCAGAGCAAAGCACTACCCATAGTAAAGAGAAATGAAGAGCATAAATACAAAGAAGGGAAACAAACCATCAGATTATACCAGGGAACATTCTGGTTGAATAAGACCTGCTTATTCTGAGCTGTACTAACAGGACTATTGTAAATCTGAGATGGATAAAAATGCTCTGCTTTTTGTCATCCTGGTGAGAGCCCAGCTAGAATCCTGACTGTAGTTTGGCCTGTCTGCTTAAGGCAGACAAAATCAAATTACCAAATCCTGAAGAGAACATTAAGAGTCAAAGGTTTAAAAATGTGAACTAAAAAGAAAGGCTGCTCAAATTCAGCAGGGTTAGTCTAGAGAAGAGGGATCTTACAGGTATCATGACAACAGTTGTATAATATGAAAGCTGGTAACAGTGCTATAGCAATAAATTGTTCTCCAGTCTCATGGGGAGGTGGAAAAAAGAGAAACAAACTTTGGCTGCTGAAGAGATTTCAGATGGAGTCTGGAAAAGAAATTTCTAATTCACAGTGTTTCTGTATCTATCATTAGTGTCCAGGGAAGTTGTGTCACTGCTTAGACAGTAAGGGACAAAACATCTGTCATTAATGCTATCTCACTGAAAGGAGACAAGCTGCATGAAAAGGTCCCTTTCTATACTTCTAAGATTTGTAAGCATTCTTTTGCTAAAAGACACAAAACAAAACATGAAAAATATTGTACAGTGCTGGTATTTACAGTTTCATAGTCAACATGTCAAGCTGTTTTTTCTCCATCTTAAAATAACTGAAAGCCCAGATGGTCCCTGAAGTGCTTAAATTGCATTGATCATCACCTCTTCTGCATAGYACATTCTTCTGCACATTCAAGCTGTGAGCGCTGTACACATTCATGCAGCTTTACAGCAAGAATGATAGGTAATAGTAACTTTTCCCAGGCTTATGTGTATGCCATCCTGGAATAAAAAATTTTACCATTAGTAGCTTGTTCATTTTTTAAGCTTATTTTTAAGTCATTGAAAGAGTTCAAGTAACAGCTAAGTTATTTTCTGSTATTCAAAACAAATATTTTATACCTGCCTAGTGTTTTGTAGACAAATTGTATAGAAGAGATATATGAAGTATTCACAGTAGACACGTTCCTTTTTAAATCCCAGTTCACAAGATCTATTGCTATCATATCTGAAGCCCATGAAATATGTGCTGGTGCTGTTTCTTCCCTTATTTAATTACTTACATTATGAGGACAACAATGMTGTTTTTAATGCTGATTTCTCAGGGAAATATCAATACTGTATAATTTCTCTGTAATGATATTTGGGGGGAACAGTGCATTTTTTTAATTAGTARATGTGACTAATGCTGCATTCTTCAAGCCATTATGTCTCTAATTTAGCCTCGGCAGTTCTGTGGTGTACTACAAGCATATTCCCAAAATTTAGGACTCCTTAACAATCCTACTGTTTCTGCAAGTATTGCTTAAGCTGTGCAAAGAAGCAGGCAGCCAKCCATACCTGCCTTCTCCTGACTGCTTGCTGAGTCACTTCCATCACCCATCATCCTCCACTTACTACCGTGATCAACTTCATGACCTAAGTTTTTCTCAGTTAGGAACCTCTTGCTCAAGCTGTGGGGGAAAAAGCACACCAAAACCCAAGAAACTCCCCCCCACACACACACACACACACTCCTCCCCCTCAAACAACAAATCTATTCTTGGTGTCTTCATCCAGCCAGAAGGCTGCAAAGTACAGTAAGATAAGTTGGTTACACAGAGTCAGTTTCTTTGAATACAGAAGTAAAGAAAAGGAAGGGAGGAATAGAGACAAGACAGTCAAAAGCCTGCAACTTATTTGAGCAGCAATCTGATGCAAGAGACTGACATTCAAGTTCTTGTTTTAAGCTGGCTCTCAGTGGTGTCCGTGGATTTAAATATTTTTGATAGTCATCACAGCTGTGAAACKCTGGTTAAACTTTTTTCACACTTTCAGTAAAATTTTCAAATGCCAAATTTAATTGAGATATCAAAAGAAAAATCACAGTTTTAGTCCATTGTGTTATTTATGAAAAAACCAAATTTTCCTAATAGCACTTACCTGGAGACCTTGAGAGCTCACACAGTCAGAAGRACAACTCTTTGCAGTGATAATGTAGAAGAGAAGAAGCACCAGCAACAAATCATGAGGAAGGGACAGCCTGACTTCTGGATGAACTACTGTCTAGGCACTTGCTAGCAGGGRTTGATTTTCATTTCAGTCTGTGAGGCATTTTTACCTTGCATTAAAAATTTCCCATGCATTTCCATGAAAGTGAAAAGAGAATGAGGAGATGTCMTAAGTTTTCATGAACCAATGGAGATCCCAGTGGACTGGTGGGGCAAAAGAGCATTCACTCCTCATCACCCTCACCTGAGGGCCAGGGCCAGCTGCTGTCCTCCAGATGCTCCACATCCACCTGAGGCTGAGTCAGTCAAAAGGGCTGAACTGTTTCTTAATATTTCTCTCCTTTGAAGGCAAACACATTTCTGTTCCTGCCAAAACAAACTCCTCTAGACATCACCGGATCAGGAGCAGAATTTTGTGTTTTGGCAACACATCCTCATATCTTCTCAAAAAGATGGTGGTGGGACAGATAGGACCTAAACACTCTCTTAATTAGGCTGGGTTACAGCATTGCATCTGTGCACTATATTTAACACACATAAAAAGTATTCAGCAGTTGGGCATTCTTGTTGRTAACCGTATTCCAGAGCCTTAATTTTCTTAGAAACTCTAATCAAGAACTGCTGAGAGGATTTTATCAAATAACATTGAAAGAAAGATGGTTCAAAAATAACGGATTTTGGATGCCTTGATTTTTTACCCAAGTTCATTTGGAAGGAATTGTTCTGCAGAGCACTACCAAATATAAAAACTTATGTCTCTAACACAACAAGACAATGCAAAATTATTCATGTTTCAAAAGTTGGGCTTCAGTRTGTTCCTGATCAAGATTGTGCTTGAAACTGAGATACAAATATATGAACTGCAAAGTGCTGCCAAAATGATCAACCCTGTCTGCTATATTTCTTGGAAGACCATACAGTCATCCTGGTCCATAAAAAGCTACYGTTTCTACAAAACAAGTCAAATTTTGTCTTGCTCTCTGGCTTTAATTTTAAAGGCATAACTCCACATGCAAGCCAAAGAACCAAATGCTATTAAAATATTTATTATTACAGAAGGTGCTGTCTGCTTGTCTCCTAAGTAGAAGGGTGATGAGAAAGTGAATTCACCGACATTTCAGAACTCAAGCCTTTTGCAGTGACAGGGACACTAGTTAAGGAGGATTTTATGCCTGTTCCAATTTTACTGTGATCTGAAACATTTTAAATCAGCTGTGTCTGCCAAACCCTGAGAAAGGTTTAATTGTGAATGTCCAGACAAAACCAGAATGCAACCTACTTGATTCCATGCCTGTCAAAACTACCCTCATTATACATATATGATTGGTTATGAACCCTTGTCAAATCCTGGCAGAATATAGCAGCAGGAGGTTCCCTATCTTATATGAAGGTTCTATTCTAGTATAAATATATATATATATATATATAAAACAAATGGGAAAGAAATTGATCTGGCTTTCCTCCTTCAACTTTGGCCCATCAGGAATTTCCTGACTCCAGCACTGAGCTATAGATGATCATCCAGTGGAGCCCCYAAACTTATGAGCGGGGCTTAACAACTGTCAGAGCTGAGCTAATATGAGATAACATACACTCACTTGCTTCGGGGTTTGCAGCTTGCCTCAACACTGTCCTCACTGACTTCAGATCTTCGAGCACAAGAGGAACACTTCCACGCCTGCATGCAGCAGGAATATGCAAAGCAAAAGATTTCACTCACATCTGTGTGAATAACAGTATTTAGACTATATTCTCATTCTCAGATTCTGCACTTTAGGTTCAAAAGGAAAGAAATTAGTTATTCTGAACCTCTGAGAGAGTCAGTTTTTCAAAGCTCTTCCCTTTAGAACAGTTTTAATGAGGTTTTAATTGCACTTTTCTTCCTTAGGCAGCACATACCTTTTCACAAACTGTTTGTGTAGCATTAAATATACCCTCCCAGCAAGCAAATATTTGGTACCTAACATTTTGCATTAAAATATTTAGTGTTTGACTTGAAGTTCTTCCATCATTACCCTATTGCTATGGTGGTCTTTCACTGGGATTCAGCCCCTCATGTAGCAAGCAATCTTTCCAACTATGTCTCCAGCCCACACACAACTGCCTTGTTGTACAGGTTGTGGAAACACTGTGCTCATGGCAAGCCACCATTAGAGTTTTCCCAGGATACCAAGTCACCCTACACAGCAGATTGGAAGCTTCAAAACAGTACTTGAGATGTGCATTGGGTGTTCTGAATGGGGTTAGATTTTTTTCTGGTAGGACAAGAGCACTAGGCAATGTGAAGGGGAGAAAATCACCAAACTCCATGTGGGGAATGAATTGAAGCTGAGGATTATATTCTTCAGAATCAAAAGACCCAAGGTATAGACTAAACTATGGAAAAGGCTTGCACTTACTTACTTTTAYCTCAGAGGACCTGTTGTGATGATCACCAAACCTTAGAGCCCCATTTTTATGTCTAAAAGCTCTACTTTCTACATTTGAAGCTTGTCTAGATTGTCCTCTGGAGTTTACATGTTCCATCCTTTTGGATGGAGATAATCAAGTAAGTTCAGCTCTAGTTGTTTCCAGCTCAAGTGTCAGATGAGGGACACCACTGCAATAACCTAGTGTGGACTCCTGGCAGAAAGCATTTTGAGATTCAGGTACACAATCCRTTGTCAGTGCTGCTGACTGCTCAATTGTGAACCATCACTGGGAGATGAGAAGAAAAAAGAAGATGGAGAAAGAACCAAAAAATACTTTCAGGAACCACAAGAAAAGCTGTGCAGGCATTTTAGGCTTTAGTGAAGTCAACCAGAGGTCTACAAACTTTTCTAATGAGCATGTGAGTAACAGGTTTTAAAAATAAATGCATGTGTTTGAAACTTAGCTAATATTCATGAATATGATTCTAAATTGGTTTGGTATTTTGATTAAAACTTTTTCTCACACACATTTGTGGCACTGATTTACTCACACTGGATTATTTCTGGAAGTCAAATCTAGCCAGTTTCTATTCGAACACTTCCAAATTTTTTCCTTTCAAAAACATCAATATTTGGAGACTGCATGTCACTGAAAGCATGTTTGCTGATAAGCAACCATATGTAACAGATGCATTTTAAAAGATTATTTTCCTTGTTATTCTTTTAGCAAAAATTTTAGAGATCCATTTATCTCCTGGAAAACTTTTTTTTTTCTCCTTAATGAGTTATATTTTACAAGCTTCCTAATACTTCACACGTGTTTGACTGGCCAGCAGCTTGCAACCAGATACCTGGACTTGCCCTTGGGAGTCATTTATTCAAGGACAACTCAGTTCAGGCTGCTCACTTACAGATGTTAATGTAAGATGAGCTGTGTAACATTAATGGGTAAACAGCTACCTAATTAGCAGTCAGAAAACCTCAGCGGGTAAGTCAAAAGTACAGAGTAAAATTCCAGCCATAAAATCTACAGAAACAAGAGGAATTTGCAGTGACATGATGCTGAAGGCCCAGCACTGTGGTTAAACGAGCTTGCACTCTGCAATCCAACACCAATGCCTATCACTGTGCTCACACTCTTCACCTTCAACATCACCACATTTTCTCTGACATTATAAAATTTTCATACTATTTTTCCACTGGCTTGGTTTTTTTTCTCTGCTTCTTATACAGGTCTAACTCTTCTGCCAATTAAGTCAATGGGGTTTTTACAGTTGACCTACATTGAAGAAATACTGGCTTTAGGCCTATTGAGTTACAATTTCCACACAAGTAACACTAGAGAGGTGATTTTTTCACTACACACATGATAAAGACCTTTTAAGGATTATGAGTGAATGGATAAAGTAACTAAACACAAGTCAGAGATCAAAAACCTCAAAAAGATTAACATCCAAGCTTGTATTGTGACCAATGCAGTTTCATAAACAATAATAACTCTTATCCAGAAAATGAATGGTATCTGAACACATACTAAAGAATTTTATACCTATTACAGTGATGAAAGATGATGACTTAAAAACAACTTTAAGTGGTTTCTTTTAAAAGACTATTAAAATCAAAGTCCTTTGTCCAGCAGGAGTTTCTAAAACCTTTAGTCTAGTTCATTAGGCATGCAAAACCCCCAAAGATCCCTCTTGCATTAAACTGTATTTTGCTTGGTGCTAGTGRGACTGCTACAAGATTAAAGGGTTGTGAGGATATGGATTTGAAGTATTACAAATTACTTTTTAACTGCATATTGGTGCCATTTTATTGATAATGAGGGATTTGCTGACTATTTACAACTGACATTTTGAGAAGCTGTTCTGTAATCCAAAATGATCTCCTATTCTACAGCACTCATTTTTAAGCTAAGATCCAGAGGGAAAAAAGTAGGCGTTTGGCACAATATGACATTTTGATGTATTCTGAAGAGTTTTTAAAGGACTTACCATCCAAAACAGCAGKATAGATTAAGAAATACATAAGGACATTTTCATTAGAGATTAGCCCTTCTCAAAAAGTTCAGATGCTTTTATACGAAGCACAGGAGTTCAGACCCTCATCTGAAACTGTTTCATGGAATTGAGGTCTTTGGGATGCATCAAGGTGGTCTTTAGAGACTTCCCATTCTTTATATAGCTTCTTCTAACAGACATTTAATGAGTTGTAAAAGGAAGATAAAGGCAAACTTGCATGGAGTTTCAGGACTTTTCCAACAGGCAGGCACTCACAGAGCATCCTTTCAGCAYTCAAATCAAAACTAGTAAGAACCAGGAACTCTATGAGGCCCTGAAGGGAGATTGGAAGTGGAAGCACTGAACTATTCTTCAAAAGAGTTCTGTTATGGTTACCTATAAAACCAGAATGAATTCAGTTTGTCTGAAATTGTTTTGTTTTCTTTAACTAAATTGTTTATCCAAGGTTTTCTTCTCTTCTATTTCTACAATAACTTTTCTACAATAACTGTTCTGGCACCTTTGCCAAAGGAATGTGTTAAGCACAGCTTAATGGCACGCTGAAGTGACAACTTACTGGCAAACACTAGATAGTAACAAAAAAAAATAAAAAAAATAAAAAAAAAAATAAAAAAAAAAAA